>JABUQX010117172.1:10000-17500 GCA_015478945.1 Trachelipus rathkii | reverse complement strand
ATAATGTTTCGATACTTGAAAATATCATCTTTTGCATTTACTTTTCCTTTGTGTACTTCCCTTTTCATTCATCACCACAAATCACAATCTGCTGGAGTGAGGTCAGTCCCACAAACAATAATTTGAGGGAGCTGAAGAAGAGGTAACATTTGGGGACTCTGGTGATTAGTGAACAATCCCGATTGCTTTATCTTATATGTTCAGGAATGTCCGCATTTAGATAATACTTCTGCACTGCAGGAGCGATAATCGGTGTAGAGAGCGTGAAAGACTGATTTCTGATGCCTGAGAAGAGAAGCACTTCGAAATTAATGCAGATGTAGTTATTGATGAAGTAGGAAAAGAGTTTGTACGTTTAATATAGAAGTTCGTTTGTTTTTTTAGAATTCTTACTTTAATGATTACCATAAAACTATTTGGTAAGACAAGCAGACATTTCGAAATTTATGTGGATCAAACCACACAATAAGTGCTAGAAATGAGTGATTGTACATTCAAGTCTCAGCTTAGTTAATAGGATTTTTTTTTTTTTTGTACCTTGGCGCGTGAATTTTCGCCTAACCACCGACGTCAGTTGTTGATACGATTAAAGGTGAAATGAGTTAAAGTAAAAGAGGATTTTATATCCAGAAGATTCTAGAACACTCTTTGTACCCACCTTAAGAACTCAAAATCGACATAAGTATCAACTACTCATTAGTCTTTTGTGTGTGAATACTGCGCTCTCGCATCCTGACGGACATCGTAGAGAATGAATAATCTTGAGTCAATTAAATACAGGAGGTCATCCAAATAAAATTATTTCATAAGTAATTCGTATATTCCTGAAACATCATCCTATAAGCCAGATAACAAAGACCATGGTTTAGCTTAGGCTGATCGACCCTCTTTCACATCTTCTGTAAAGAAACATTTGATTTAGGATACGGCTTGGGAGCTCAGTTACTCTGTGTATTTGTTGCTGTGGTTGATCTCTTGATATTTCCTTCGTTTTGAAAAGATAGCAGAAGTTCAAGTACGCTGCTAGAGGACAGACTTTTTCTATTTTTCTATAAAAACACTCGCAATGAAGGTAATACCTTCATATTCTATCTGAACTCAATTTTATACGTCTTTATCGCAGAATTATTTTCAAGCTACTCCCATGGAGCTCTTTTTATGGTCTCTTTTTTTATACTTTTTTGTTTCTTCTTTTCTTCTTAAACCTTCAAATTATACGTTATTTTGTCTCATATATATTGACTTTAGGCATATAATAAAGTTTTCAAGAAAATACGTTAATTATTTTAACTTTTTATTATTTCAATTATTTTTTTTTTTTTAGTTGTTCTTTATGTTAAAACAGTTTTTTTTTTTTTTTTTTTCCTGTTCTTTTTTTCTCCTTTTTTTTTTTTTTTTGTCTATTTTTCTGAAATTAAAGTTTCATGTTCTTTGCCATTAAACGTCTTTTCTTTGTTTTCATTCTTCTTTGGCAATAAAGTTTTTTAGTCTAATATTCTTTTATCTCGGTATAAATAAAGCTTTGACTTATTTTATTTTTTTTAGCATAAAAGTTGGTTTAGACCATTTATCCGTTTTAGTAGTAAGTTTTATTTTTTTTAAACCTGGAGACGACATCTCTACTCTTGACAATACACTGGAGCGCCTGCCAGATTTTTTTAATTGGCACTCCCATCTCTACCCTTCTCTTCACACATATCTTACAGGCTTATAAGGCACGACATTTCGGAGCATTATGATTGATCGTTACATTGAGCCTTCATTAATATCGATACATCAAACCTACCTTAGTGGCATGAGTGCTTGGAGGATCCCCATTCAAAAAATACCCCTCTTTCAATCTCCCCCCCCAAATCATCATTTGCGGAGTGTTTTTTCTCTCGAGGAAAGAGTATCTTAAAAATGGATAGAATCTAGAGGTAAAAGACTACAATGACCCTTGAAGGCAGCCTGCTTCTTCTCAAGGTTTTTCTAGATGTGGAAATGGAAGATATGTTCACCGGCTATATCTTGAGAACTAGGAAAAATTCATTGACGATGCTGAACATTGAATCATCCAAAATAAGGATTTTAAAGAAAAGGGAAAAAATGAGAATGTTTTCTATTTTGGGGTTTAGTGAGTTTAGAGATTAGAGTTTAAATTAACAATGACTGATTAAACATGAATCGTGCTATATTAATTTCTACGTCAGAACTCAACTAAATTTGTTTGAAAATATATGTTTAGAAAATTTAGAAACAGTTAGATTTCAGAATCATACTAAATTGTGACCTCCTAGCTTCATAGAGTCTAGAGTTTAGAGAGTCGAAGAATTTATGATAGTCAGAAGAGTTTGGAGATAATGAAACTTGACAAATGAATTTAATCACAGATTGACAAGAGCTTACGTCACATGGTCGAAAATTCCGAAGGCTTCAAAATTAGAATGCGAAAACAAACAACATCGTTGCTACCATATGCAAATTATCGATATTTGACTAAAAATTAAAGAGTGAGATGGTAAGAAGAAACAGAACAGGGCTTGATGTAGGATCTTCCAATCACCTAAATTTATATCTGGAAAAAGAGATGAGGTTTAGAAGAAGAAGAAGAAAAGTGATGCTTGACGAAGTGGAAATGAGAATAAGGACCGATAACTATGAAAATAATATCGTGTATCAGGGAAAGTCGACAGCTCCAACCCCATCACCGAAAGGCCCCAAAAATTGAATAAACTTTAAGGTATCTCTTTCTAGGGATTTGTCTGGTATCTTGTTGAAAATGTCAAAGTCATCTTTGTTATCCCTTTTTAGCTCCTACAGTTTCTTCTGACGGCGCCACAGCTGTTTTACTTTCTGCCAAAGCTGAACTCTTTGCTCAAACTAAAAAACTTTTCCTCAAACTTTTCCTCAAAATTTCCACTTTAGACTGCTGCAAGCTATTCCTCATTCTCCAACTCCCTCCAAATCATTTATGACTAAAATTGCAATTTCCTAAAAATATGTGATTACTCTCTCTCTCTCTCTCTCTCCTCTCTCTCTCTCTCTCTCTCTCTCTCTCTCTCTCTCGTCTCTCTTCTCTTCTCTCTCTCTCTTCTCTCTCTCCTCTCTCTCTCTCTCTTCTCTCTCTCTCTCTGAGCCTAGCACTTAATTGGCGTACTGTCCTGAACGCATTTCACTTGCCATTCTTAAAACTTGCACTTCTGAGTTTTCACCATTCCTTATTAATAATCATTTTGGTCTATGCTTTTCAACTTCAATATTTCCTTCATGCTGGAAGCTTGAACTCGTTCAACCTACGCGGAAAATACGGACCTTCTCAACTCTCCAATATCGTCTTCTTGTCTTAACCTCAAAACTTTCTAAATATTTCGAATCAATCCTTTATTAACAGGAAGATTTATAAGTATCTTAAATTTTCTAACATCTCATACCGACAGTATGGCTTCTGCAAGGAACGCTTTTTCTGATTCTTGGTTCTCTGCTCTTCTTCGGCATTTCGTTGAATGCTTTGTAGTAGTAGTGTTGAACATACTGAAAGGATTAGATAGAGTCTAGTACAATCCTTGGATTTCTAAGCTCCTTCTTTAGATATCTATTCATCGCTCTGATTTTCTTTCTTGCCGTCCTATAGCAGATGTTGTAGACGGTCAGTGATGTTCCTCAGGGGACTGTTTTATTTATTTATTTATTTTTTATTTATTTATTTATTTATTTATTTATATTTTTTTTTATGGCCGAGGACTCCACTCATTATTACTCATTTCTATTCGAAAGACGTTTCGCACTAATTGGGGCAGAGAAACATCGTTGTTGTTAATGCCTTAAAAAAACTCAGATCCTTCATCATTCCACGCGGCATAATACTTCATACAACTAGAGCATCTTCTACGAAAATACACAACTCAAGCACTCATATGTCTTTGATATAAGTGCTGTTTCCTTTCTCTATCCGACTTTTTCACCCCAAGCATGACCGCTGTGCTCAAGCTTATTTGTAGTAAAGTCTGGAACACACTTCCTTTAACTATTTTCACAATTTCTTCTGTCTCACATATTTTCAAACGCCTCTTGACTTCCCCACCCACCATTATAATATATTATATATATATTTACGTGTATATATATATCATCTAGTAGTATATATATATATATATATATAGTATATATATTATATATATTATATATATAGTATATATAATTTACTAATAATCTTTAGATATTAGGCCTGACAAAGGGAGAAACAATTTGCTTTCTCGAAAAGCCCATCCCGTTTTATTAAGGTTTTATTCTTTTGGATTTTTATAGTCATATATATATATATATATATAGTATATAATAGATATAATATATATATATATAGTAGTATATTAATATATTAATATATATAGTATATATTATATATATACATATATATATATATATAATAATATATAGAATATTATATATATATAATATATATAATATATATATTAGTATATTAAATATATATATGATAATAATTACTATATATATATATATAGCTATATCACCAATTGACCTTTATACCAGACGTATTTGTATATATATATACTATATAATATAGTAATATATATATAGTATATATACGTATATATATATTAGTATATATATATATGATCATATATATATTATATATATTTTATATATATATATATATATATATATTATATATATAAGTATATTATATAATATATGATAGGATATATAGTATTATACTAAGTTATTATGACTATATATATCAAATATATATATTATATATAATAGTTATATATATTAGAATATTATATATATATATTATATTAAATATTATATAATATTAGTTATATATATATTATTATATAATATATATATTATATATAATATATATATAAACTAGTTATAATATCTATATAATATATATAATATATATCAAGTATATATTATATATAGTATAATATATATATATATATATAATATATTATATAATATAAATAGGATTATATAACTAAAGTAATATATATACGTATATATTAATTTATATACATAGTAATAGTAGCGTATACGGAGTATATATAACTTAGTATGATATTATATAGTATATATTATATATAATATATATAGTATATATATATATATCTATATGAGAGTTATATACTATATATTTAGGATTTAAATATATATATAATATATATATAAATATATATATATAATAGATATATATAGGTATATAATATATATTATACTATGTTATATATATATATATATATATTATCTTTTGATATATATCATGCTCATCTATTCGTACCATATAATATAGCTATTTAATTATTAATCTATCCTAATTCGATATACTATATACAATATAATATTTAGATTTAATATCTATTACTTATACGGCTATAGTATTATAGTATATATATAGTACGACTCGACACGGGTATATTTCACCTACTATCAGCATTCTTATATATATAGTATAGATATAATATACTATACTACTATTAGATTAAGTAGATATATGATACTTATTTTATTATTAGTATACTAATATATATATATATAATACGTATATCTAATGATATTCTCTATATCATATAATAGTTAGATGTAACGCTATTATGCGTCATAGCCATCTCTGTCCCCTCCTCTTATATATATTACATTATATTGGGATGGATATATCTACTACTCAGACAGTACTGACTCTAGTATATATATCGGAATAATAAGTATATATTAGTATTATATATATATATAGTATAGTTAAACGTCCGTGCTTTCAAGTATCTATCTCTACTCCTGCTCAAGCCTTCACATTAACTATATTGCAATAAGGTCATATCATACTACTAATTGCCCCCCAACTACCTATATTCCGGTCGTCACCAGTTTATATATAATATAACGCTACTGCTCTCCATCATGGCACCCCTTAGCTCGCTCCTCTCCTCTGCTCTCTATATTATAGGCGTCTCGTACGATGCGCACCATCTCATCGTGTTCCATCTCTCACTCACCTGCTTACGCTCGTATACATAGGCTTCGTATCAGCTCACTTATATATTATTATAAATATATATACCATATACATGTGTATTAGTATACATATACTACTCACTCGTAGATAGTCCAACTCAAACTAGCTCTAAGTCAATTTATATGCTTTTCACCCCCGTTATCGTTAATACTCGTCCTTCTCATATAGTTAAGCCAGCTAATAAAACTAATCCATTATAAGATATATATACATAGAGCTATAGTATCGGGCCGGCTTTAATGCTCTTATCTCAGTACCGTCAACTATATAGACCTGTCCTCATCATCTTCTTCTCAGTAGTTTATTTATATAAAAGAGCCCGGTAGCTCAGTTTACGCTCTCCCTCCTCATGCGATTCTATATATTTTATATATTCAATATATATAAACTATTAATCTGTATCTATATATAATATATCATAGTATATATATATATCATATAGTAACTATGCTACTATTACTAATAATAATATTATATTATTATATACGTCACGTACGACCTCATATCCGGCTATTTATAACCCGCTAAACACCTCTCCATGTATAAGTCCTTACATCTATTTATAATATATATACTTAGTATTATATATTATATATACTATATAACTATATATAATAGTATATACTATCATATAAATATACTATATATTAAAGTAGTACGTTATTGATATATGATGGATAGATATACTATATATAACTACTAAATATCGCTTTATTAATCTACGCCGCTACTATTATACATCTGATGAAGATGCGGAGTACTACTATATATACTATCTTAATGATATACACTGTATTACACTGGGTTCTGAGTATGGACTATATGTAAATTATGGCTCGTATTACGCTATTGATCATCATACTAGTATATATATACTATAACTCTGTACTAACTACCAGCTCTTAACTATAAATCGTATCACTATCTAGGATTTGCGACTCTCTATGTGTTACTATACTCATCTAATACCGATCATACCTTAAGACCTGCGCTACTCAACACTATATAGCGCCTATATATATATAGTACGTATACATATATAACGCGTCGTAATACATAATTATATTATGTAGCTAACTATACCTCAACCAGACAGCAACGTACTATCTCTTACTATCTATCGCTACTTATATATATAGTAGTATATATATATTATATATTGTAGATTGTATAATTTAGATTGTATAATGTAGATTATATAATGTATATTATAAACCTATTTTTATAGGTAGTGTATATATATATATATTATGATATTATATATATATATATATAGATATAGTATATATATTAGATTCTATATATATATATCATCATATTTTACATATATATTAGTATTATAATATATATATATATATATAGTATACTGTATATCTATAATATATATATAGTTATAGTATATAATTATATATATATATATATAGTATATATATATATACTATTATATATATATATATTATACTATATATATATATGTATATACT
>JABUQX010117172.1:0-5000 GCA_015478945.1 Trachelipus rathkii | reverse complement strand
TGTAATTATTAATTCACTCATTCTATTTGCTCATTAAGAATGTAAATAAAAGCTATAAATTTTATTCTGTTCATTTAGTTTCATTCTTTTCATTTCATTCATAAGATATGGGTGATCTATATTTTAAATTTCAACCTTATCAATCTTTATCCAAACAATACATATCGTTTTTGATACTGTTACAAAAGGTTGTATGTACCGAAAACTTATTTTGTTTTGGTGCGTACTGAAGTAGATATAAAATCTCGGTCAATAAGATGTATAACTTCACGTACATTTGCACCAAACACATCCATTTCAATTTTGGCACACCCCCTGTTGTAGTTTCAATGACGAAATGTGTCAGAGCTTCATTACATTTTCTGGTAATATTTCTATTTAAATAATCGTAATTAATGATATGAATTGTACTTTTCTGTTTCGTTTTAAATAATATTGTTCGTTCATCAAATATGAGGTATTTGACAAAATCCACAAAGCTTAAATTTGTGATTAATTTTCTTAATTTCTAACAAAAGTGAAAATGCAACAATTGATGAGTTCTAAAATGTCAATTTCAATTTTTTTCTTTATGTCAATCCATATCTCTCTCTTTATTGGAATTTGATATCCAAACAAATGCGTTGACATTTCTGAATATCGGTCACATAACCTTTGTCAAAATGACGAAAAATGAGCTATACAATGATAGTATTATTATCTAAAAAAATAATAAATGAATATTTTATTTCTCTTTCCAGAAAAAAACCGAATCGTTTATCTACTATTTTTTTTTCAAAAAACGTTAAAAAATCAAGATAATTTTTTTTTTTTTTTTATTTTTTTTTTTTTTTTTTTTTTGCATAGATGAGCAATTGCTAAAAAATTTATTTATTCATTCAATATGAAAGTTTCAAAGGATATAAATAAAAATAGGCGTTTGGTTTTTGGTTTGTTTGTTTTTTTTTTTTTTTTTTTTTTTTTTTTTTTTTTGCTTACTTAGCCATTTTATTTGTTTTCCTCCAGTTTCTACAGGTAAAACGGTTGGGTACGCAAAATAATTATTTAAATTAAAAAGGTGAAACTTGCCCAATTCTATATGCCCTGAAAATTCATGTTAATTGGTAAACAAAATTTTTTTTTACAATTTCATATTTATGAAAAAAAATTTACTTTTCTTGATTTTGCCATAACTTTTTTGGGGAGAAGTAGGCATCAAATATTAATCTTAAGCTATTTTAGATAACAGATATATTGCATTGTCAAATTTTTCAAGTCATTGAGAAAGTTATGTACCTAGATTCAAATATGTCTACGCCATTTTTCGGCTTCCAAATTTCAATAGAAAACAAAGAGAGATGCAGATAAACACTCAAATAGTCACTTAATGCCGAAATTTGCTGAAAATGCTGAAATTTGCATTTTATTTAATGTAGATTTATTAAATTATTAATATTAATGAAAATTATATCTCAAATTAAAGTTCTGTAAAGAAATTTTCCCCAAAAGGATTGAAAAAATCCCTTTAATATTCTTAATTATTCATTTGGGGGGAAAGATTACGGTTTTATGTATTACTCTCTGATGACTAATTAGCAATTTTCTTATTTCCAAAATATTCTTCGGCGCCATATTTTGAATACACTTACCTTTTTTTCAGCATATTTTTGGTTGTAGAGGTTTGTTTATTTCTAATTGCCATTTCGTGACTGTTTCAGATCAACATAATAATAATAATAATAATAAATGTAATATGAATAATAATAATAATAAGTAATAATAATAATAATAATAATGAATAATAATAATAATTCATAATCAATAATAATAATAAAATATAATAATAATAATAGATAATCTTAAAGTACATACTAATAATAATAATAATTACATAATAATAAAATAATAATAAATAATAATAATAATAATAATAATAAATAATAATAATAAAAGAATAAATAATAAAAATATATAATAAAATAATAATAATGATAATAATAAATAATTAATAATATAATAATAATAATAATAATAAATATATAATAATAATAATAATAATAATAATAATAATAATAATAAAATGAATAATAATTTATAATAAATGATAATAATATAATAATAATAAAAAAATAAGTAATAAAAAAATGATAAAAGAATAGATAATAATAAGAGTTAATAATAATCTGATAATAAGCTTAGGGATAGAAAATTATAATAACTAATATTAATAGAGTAATAATGAATAATAATAAATAATAATATTATAATAATAATAAAAAATAAATAATAATAAAATAATAATTCAAATTTCAAATTGCATAAGTACAATTACTACTACTACTACTACTACTACTACTACTACTACTACTACTACTACTACTAATAATAATAATAATAATAATAATAATAATAATAATAATAATAATAATAATAATAATAATAATAATAATAATAATAATAATAATAATAATAATAATAATAATAATAATAATAATAATAATAATAATAATAATAATAATAATAATAATATTAACAATAATAAAAATATAAATAATAATAATAGTAATAATATTTTTACCGGCATGAAATCTTGATGTTTCCTTATTATTTTTTCCATTCATAATATGCATATCATGACCCTTCTTTATTGCCTCTCATTATTTCCTCTTTTTATTGCTAATCAGTTTATTGCATTTATCTCCTCGTTGAGAGCTTCTTGATCTTCTATTAATTATTCCTTCGTAATCTATTTTAACAGCAACTTTGGAGATTTTTTATTGCATTGTGTTGAAGCAAAGACATATTTATGTCTCCTTCTTTATCAAATAAAAATAATGCTAATAATTTTCTTTCTTTTTTTTCAACTTCAGTATTAAAAAATTTAATCAACACTGTGATAATATTTACATATTTTTTACATAATTCCGTTGGTACAAACGGCACAATTAATGTATCAAGCCCTGTTTTCTTAATGTTAACTCCATGTTTTATTTATACAAATAAATTGGTCAATATTCGCCTCCGAACTCGAGGCATCTTCAGGCGGTAATGAAATTTATTTGTAGAAACGGCTAATAGAAATATTCTGTTATTTAAATCCACTATTATAAGAAAGTAATATTAAAGCTAAAATTTCAACACATTGTCAACAAATATTTCTATTAGCCTTTTCCACAAATAAATTACATAATAATAATAATAATAATAATAATAATAATAATAATAATAATAATAATAATAATAATAATAATAATAATAATAATAATAATAATAATAATAATAGTAATCTAAAAATATAATAAAAAAAAAATGGAATAACTTATATAGTAATTATTTAGAATATAGAATAAAAATAATAATAAATAATAATAAAACTAACAAATAAATAACCAATAATAGACAATAATAATAATAATACATAATGAACTAATAAAATAGATATATAATAATAATAAAATTGAATAGATAATAATAATAATAATTAATTATTTCACCATTTTAATTACTTTTACAATAAAAATAAATTATAAATTAGTAGTATTAATATTAATAAATAATTGTCACAAAAAGCGACTCAAGAATTGTCCTAAAAATAGTTACCAAAAATGTCAGGAAGGCTTTTAGTAGATTAGTAAAATCATGCAAAAATAATGTAAATAATTATAACAACAAAAGTAACAAGGACAACGAAAATAGCAATATCAATAATATAGTAATAGTTAATATTTATATATATATATATATAAATATAATATATATCATTATATATATATATCATAATATACTAGTACGATTAATTATATATAGTCATGTATTATACTATTACATCACTTAATCTCCAAACATCTGCTTCTCTCCGCCAACCCGTTTCCCGAGCTTGCCACTTTTCAAAATATTATAAATCACACCCTCCACATCATAATATATACTTATTATGTTAATAATATGTGATTATATATTATATTAGATATTATATTATAAAATAATAATATATATAAAGTATATATATAGATATACGTTATATACTATAATATATTAAACTCTTTACATCTATATATATACGCTCTCGTATGATCCTATATACTAATACACATTATAGTATATTATAGTATAGTATACTCTACTAGTATATTATATATATTATACTATATATTAAATATAGTTATTTATATCACTACTATCGTACTATTACTATAGTAGTATATAGCTATTAAAGATATATATCTATCATATAACCATAATATACAATTTACTATATATATTATATATATATAGTTATATATGATATATATAACTATTATGATTATTAATATTAAATATATTATAGTACTACTATATATATATATATATATATTACTACATACCTACAATATATATATACTAGTACTATATCTATAGTATTACTATAAATATTGATATATATATAAATAGTTATATATATATATATTATAGTATGATATGTATATAATATATATATTATATAATTAATATATATATATTCTATATAAACTATTTGTATATATATACTCAGTAATATAGTATTATTATATATATCACTTACTGATATCATGATATTTAAACTATTTCTAAAAACTCCTACGTTTCATACAACAGGAGGTCTCTACATGTTATTGACGCGGTTCTTATAAGAATTTTCTTCTATTTTATACTTTCGACGATCTTTTGTTACCTGGGGGAAAAATTGGGGGCCAATTGAACAAAACTTCAGGAAACTCCCAAGTAACCTATAGCGCCTTTAATCACTATCTCTAAGAACTTCTATCATCGGTATAATGAAAGATTCTTAAAAAGTTTAAAACCCATAGAAGTTAGTATACTATTAATACTATAATATATAAAATATATATATAATATTATATAATAATTATATTTATATATAATATATATAAATTAATATATATAATATAAAATAGATATATATATAATAGTATATATATAGATATATGATATAGTGTATATATATATATAATATTTATAATTAATATAATATATAATATAAC
>JABUQX010117171.1:15000-18603 GCA_015478945.1 Trachelipus rathkii | reverse complement strand
ATATATATATATATATATATATATATTAACTCTTATATATATATATATTTGCTATATATTATATATTATATATATATATATATATACTATATATATATATACTCTATATATATATATATATATATATATATATATACTGCTGCTACTCTTATATATATATATATATATATATATATATATATATATACCCCTTATTTATTGTGTGTGTGTGTGTGTGTGCCAAAATTTCAATACTGAAATATAAGTACGAAATATATTACCTGGTTGCCCTCTGAGAGTTTATGTTTCCTAAAAGAAACTAACATACACACTCTTAGGGTGTTGATTAACTATGGTTTGCTTAATGTAAGTGTTCGAAATGTGCTCCGCCTTGCTGTAGACAATATTCATATCGTTCAAGCAAATTCTCAAACATATCCTTGAAGAGAAGTTGCTCCAGGCCTATGTAAAAGGCAACGATTTGCTGGCATATGGCAAGAACATTTTTTTGTGAGATCTATTCATATCGTTCAAACAAATTCTCAAACATATCCTGGAAGAGAAGTTGCTCCAGGACTATGTAAAAGGCAACGATCTGCTCGTATATGCCAGGAACATTTTTTATGGGATCTACACAGTTGAGCACACTCTCCTGTAACATTCCCTCTCAAGTTAAGTTAGCATCAGGCGGTGTAAAATCGGGGGAATGGAATGGGTATGGAATGTCAGTAGCACGTGAAATGATTCGTTCGGGAATGTTTTACTGCATCAAAGCCAGAGATTCTCGAGTGGTACGCCTGGTTGCCCCGTCCTGTTGATACCACTGTCTATTCATGTGAAGATTACTTGCGATATAGAATAGAGTCAAATCCTGCAAAAATGGTCCGATCACCATGTCCCGGTAGCGTTCTTGGTTGACGGTAAGAGCATTAACATCCTCATCCTCAGTGAAATAGGGGACTAATAGACAGTGTGCTGAGAATTCACACCATATCGTTACACGTGCAATGTGGAGCTGTTTCTGAACGATACCATCTGTCCGCTCAAAATCAAGGAAGCAAATTGTCTGCTGACTGATAAAGCCATCTAGGTGAAAGTGATTTTTGCCGGAGAATCACACATTCCTCAGAAAATATGGATCATCGTACACTTTGGTCTAAAATGCTCTACAACACCCACCTAGATCGCATATCTGGCTCTGTCAAGCCCTGTCCAATCTGTATCCTGTACGGACATCCACCTATGTCCTTATACAATCTGCGAACAGATGTATCACTCATGCTCAATTTCAAGGCCGTTCATCGTAGATTTCGAAGGGGCTATTGCAACACCTGCTTGAAAACACGTTCGCGATTCTCATTTGTCAAAACAATTATTGGTTGACCAGAAATCCCCTTCCGTTGACACAATACATTACCAGAACGGCGAAATTTCGTAACAATAGACAGCATAAATGTCTAACCTGGTGCCGTGTTATTAAATAACTCTCTGAATTATTTTGCCACCATTTTTAAACTCGCTCCCTGTTCATGACTACATCTGCATGCGCGGAAATAATACTTAACTATGAAAACAATTTCCTCAGCCGTGAGACCCATTTTCAACGACATATGCACACCTGAATTTCCCATTCAAAACTGGGGACACGTTCTATGAAAGCTATGACCGACCCTTCGACAAACACGCAGGCTCGAGATGCGAGACTTTCAGAACTGTTTTTTGGCGCATGCCATATATATATATATATATATATATATATATATATATATATATATATATATATATATATATATATATATATATATATACTATATATATATATATATATATACTTATATATATATATATTATGGTGGTGAAGGAGATGCTGAAGTATATGATGAATATTAAATTAGTGATAGGTTGGGGATGGGGTCACAGATTGAAAGAGATAAGGAAGGAAGTAGAGAGAATTAAGAATGAGAAGTTAAGGGAACAAAATTACAAGGAAAAGTAGGTGAGAGCATTTTCAAATCAATCAGTTGAATGTGAATAGGTTTGAGCTGAGAAAATCTGGATTCAAATGAAGGAATCCATTGTTAGAAGTGCAAGAAAAGTATATAGGTGCGCTAAAGTAGAAAGTAAGAAATTCAATAACGAATGGTGAAATGTAAAAGTGATGCAAGTGGTCAAAACTAAAAAAAAAAAGGCTTGAAAAAGGCTTGAGTGATGTGCTAAAAGCCAATGATGAGGTCTCGAAAGAAAGTTGTATGAAAATACATAAGGTTAAAAAAGGAAGACTAAAAGTTGTTTACGTAGATGGAAAAAAGAAGTAAATGAACAAATTGGAAGGAGAATTCCAATGTGTAATTGTCATATATGAAATCTTTTAATCTTTTCCTCTCCCCTCATTGCTCATATTATCTTTTTCAATCCTCTTCCTCTATCGCAGTTTCTTTCTACTTTTTTTTTAAAAAAAAAAGTCCCACCCATTAGTTCCTTTAAGGCTTTAAGTACTTTGTATGTACTTTCCCTCTTGATAAAGGATGTCCTCTCTTCTTAGCCACTTGGGTCATCCAGTGCCTCTTCCCACATGGGTCTTTAGTCCACCTCACATTTTTCCCTCGTGTATGAGGGTACAAGAAAAAATCAGGTCTTTTCGTGCACCTACGACCGGGCAGTCAATTGTAGGAGACCCGAACCTTGAGCTAACCGGTGAAGAAGCTGCCCTGCATTTTGATTTGTAATCTCGGGCTCTAGCGTGAAGTTATTTAGAATCCGTGTGCTCCACGGGTGGGAGACAGGCGTGGATTTTCTGGAGGATCTTCCGAGGCCACATCCACAGCCTGTTACTTACTATTATGTTTCATTTATTTTATTGTTATATTTGCTCATCCATGGAGACGAAGTCTGTGGTTTAATTTTTTATGAAACTGGCTCCAAGAAAAAACGTTGTTAAATCATGGTGTGCATTATTACCATCTGTCGGGTTCCCACCCCACCCCACCCCACTTCGGTCCCTCCTACTTCTACACCAGTAGGTGTTTCCGCTTTTATTCCTTCTACTATACCTGAAAGTCCCCTGCAAAACGTCAGCGATTCGTCGCCTGGTATGCCCTTGACACTCCAGGTGCCCAAACTGTTGGGGTAATCCCGAAAAGATGCGTACCGTCATAGTCGTTCTCATTTGCTTACTCCAAATGCTGCCCCCCTCCTCCAGGAATGTCAGCTGACACATCGCTCCCTTACTTATTGCGATCACACTCCAAATTCTGTATAGAGAAAAACCATTGATTTTTAGAGATTCACTTGAAGAGCTAAAGAGTTAAAACCCCCTAACCACATTAATGAGAAATGGGTTCTTCCGTCAAGCTTCTACCGGGAAACAATTTCCTTCTTGGTCATCTTAGCAAATATATATATATAATATATATATAATATATATATATATATTATATTATAATATAATATATAATATAATTTTTTGTAAAAATATATATATATATATATATAATATATATATATATATATATATATATATTATATATATATATATATATATATATATATATAATATTAAAGTGTTTATATCCGTGAAAATATTTCATTAATCTTTTAATTATTATTAAATAATATTATCGATTT
>JABUQX010117171.1:0-2500 GCA_015478945.1 Trachelipus rathkii | reverse complement strand
GCAATTCAGTACGAAACAATAAAAGAATATTTCAAGCAATTAAAAAATGCCTTTGAATCAGCGTGGCAATGAATGAAAGCTCCCGGGCTTAAGGAAACGTATCCCATGAGATGGTGCTTCTCCTAGGAAAATTACCGTTAATTCTAGAAATTCTCTGTAATCATCCCTAGGCTGCTGTTTCCTCAATGTACCTCTAACAAAGTCAAGTATTCGGATATTTCGCCTTCATTCAAGTGACTCTTTACCTTTACGTTGTCAATTCCTGACGCGGTAATTCATTTGAAACGTCAATTCCAGACAAAGACTTGAAATCTTTCCAGAAAGTAATACATCGACCTGTAGTTGTTGCCATCATTTTCCTCGAAAAACACTTCTTAAGGATGATTTCATAATATGATGTCTACAAGCAGGCAGAAAGTCTCTATCCAAACATTTCCTATATAGAACGCAAGGCTCATCTACACCTCCAGTGTCGTTGTATGTAATATCGAGCTAAGTGCTTTAAAACTATGAGACCCCATTGGCATTTCCAACATCAAAAAAAAAACCCCCCCCCCCCCCCCCCCACCCCGGGGCCAAGCAGATGCCTGATCTTTTCCCGTGCCAGATTGTAAGATAAGCTTGTCAAGAAGTTGCTCAGTTTCTCCATTCGAAAGGATCACAGGAAGTCTAGACCGTCTCGGTACCCTCCCAATGCTAAAAGGTGCTTGCAACGTGTACCCTGAAATGTTTCTGTAATTTCCATTGCTGTCTTCCGTATTGTTTCTTAAAATTGCTAATGATTTCTATTAAATGACATAAACATCAGCAGTATGACCCAATTGTTAGTTGTAGCTATCAGAATATGAACCGCATCCTGTCACTGATTTACATGTATCTAATGCGGCGGCCAGCTTATGATGTCATTATATTTTGGTGGCTTTCTCTTACCTTTGCCGCCTTCTCCTCCATCTGAAAGGTGCCAAAACCTATGTGACATAGGACGGTTTAATTCACACTAATATTCTGTAGATGTTCCATGACAGCTTCCACATCGGTATCAACCCAAAACAGCTGCTAGAGATGACGACTATATTAATTTCACACCTTTCTCTGTAAAGAAAAGCCAAATAATTTACACCTGACCTAAGCCGATCAACCTACGGGCCCTAACAACACAAGAATAAATACTCAATCTTTGTATAATAAGCAGGCGTTGAATGTGCTTATTTAAATAGAAAGATAAGAATAATTATTAACACTAGAAGCATATAAAATTATTAAATATATATTACTTTTTATATAAATCTAAATATTTCTTAATATAGAATCTTTAAGTTACTTAACGTATTATACATTGTTTAAATACAAAATGATTAAAAACGAAAAGGTAGCACTAGGAAATAAGTTAGTTAAATTTAATTTTTGATATTAAAAACTCTAAAACAATAAAAAATTCAATAACCAATGCAAATTTATATTACTTACTTGCTACGTTCAATTTTGCAATGGCTCTTTCTTTTCTCTTCGAAGTTTTTCTCTTGGGTCACCAGCTCTTTTTCCTTTTCAAGTTGTTGTAATCGATTCCCGTACATGAATCCTGGCCGTCCTTTCTATCCTCTGATTAACAAAATCTTTTATCCTCTCAATAGTAATCGTACTCTAATGCTTTGCATGCAATGATCCCTAGATGAACATGCATCCACGAGAGTTTTCCGCTACCTAGTCTTTAAATGCTTCTGGTGTCTATCTTAAATTGTTTCCTAAAGTCCGGAATTGGTGTTAGGAGCCTTCTAATGTCGTGATTGCAATTTTTTTTATATCCTGTGTTGGGATTCAAGCTTAGAGCCCAAAATATCAAACCTCCTCACCTAACCTTGCACTATCATGCAACTTTAATTTTACCACGAGCAGATTGAAAAAATAACACTCGCAACACTGGTTTTTTTTTAAATTGGAAGCATTCACATCCGGATATATCAGGCGAGCAATAACCAATAATATATTTTCTCACGTAACCTTGAAGCATACATTGTGTTAGAAAGTATAACACATCCGTCTCACATGTAACAAAGAGAACTGTATACCTGCTGGGTTCGAATGAGCATATTTTTCATACGACGTTTGACCCACCCATTCTGTGAATTGCTGACTTTTACTGAATGTACAATATATGACCAGGCAGTTATTAAATTTCTTCAAGACCTTTGTAGATATTAGTATCATATAATTCATCAACACATGGAAAATGTTTTAATTTGGATTTTTTTACCCGAAATTGCCTCTGTACATAAATATCAGGGACCCAGAGGCACCCTTTTCCCATATCAAAATTCAGCTGAAACGACACACGAAATTATTTTCTCATAAAATGGAGACAATCTGTAGTTAGCTTAAAAATTTACGCGAAAAAAAAAAAATTCACCAAGAGTAAATAACGAACACCCTAATAAAAATATATATATATATAGATATATATATATAGATATATATATATTATTATATATAATCTTCTCTTCTG
>JABUQX010117170.1:0-28659 GCA_015478945.1 Trachelipus rathkii | reverse complement strand
GGAGAGATGCATACGCCTAAGCATTTTATAATTCCATGTGACTAGACATATATAGATATACTTAGGGCCTGAGGCGTAAAGTCTTGTTTTACAGATACTACATTTCTTCTAGCGGCCTTTAGTGATAATTTAGTAAACGTGAAGGTTGCGTAAAACATATGATATTGGTAACAAAGCTATAACTACTGTTAGCCTACCTAAAAAAAAAAAAAAAAAAAAAAAGAAAAAAAAAAACAATAAAAAAAAAATTATATATCTATATATCCTGCGCGTAGGCTAAGCTTGATATACAGAGCTTGTTAGATTTTTTAACGTTGTTTTAAAGACATTAGTTTATTTCTTTTTAAGGCTTTAGCGATACCTAGAACTAGTTGGTAAATTGAAGTACATAGCTATTTAAATTGATAATAATTTATAAGTATGTATGCTCTTGTGATAACTGTGGGACGTGAGAGGTGAATATCTGAATAGCTGCCCTGTTTGTGTGTTGAATGCAGAGAATGTGTTCTTAAGGAAGGAGATTGCAAGACTGTGTGAATATGAATGAATTGAAAGAAAAAGTATATGATTTGAGAAAGCCATAAGTGTAAGGAAAAAAGTTAGTAGGGATGTCGAGGCGAGGAGGGAGCGGGATATAGGGTAGACAGGATAGGGATTCACCTAGGCAGGAAGAAGAGGGGGAAAAGGATAAAGTAAGTAGTTGAAAATATGGTCATGCAGTATATAGAGTTGTAGGAACTAGAAATAATATTAAAGATGAGGAATCTCTGAAAGGTACAGTCCCCAGCCTGTGACACGTGACAGTAACGGTTCCGACTGATCTTCCAGATGGGGAGCGGATCAGAGAGTGCCAATGGTAATGTTGGCAGTTTCTGCTAAGGGAACGACGGAATACGAATGCTCAATTGGAGACTGCTATGATACAGACCCTTAATCAGACTTTTCATAAGAATAAAAAGAAACGATTTGAGATATGTTATCCAGGTGCCAGAGTGAGTGATATTCTGTGGATAGGATAGATAAGAGATTGATGTCTACAAATGTCTCGATGTCAAATGTGATGTGCATGTGGTACAAAATGATAGCGCATAGGGTCGGATTAAAGCAGATTATGAGATTATTCAGAAATAAGCTTAGTGGAAAAAGTGCATGATTTCTGGAGGATTTTACCCTAGGTTTGGTGCAAGGTCAGGAATGGAAGTAGGGCTTTAGGTGTAAGATGAAAGGGTTAGGAAAATTAATGTTTCAGAAAATACATTAGGTTTTTGGTTGTGGAGAGCCATTCTGGATAAAGAATCATTTTTGCAGCAGATGGAGTTCAACTTGAGTTGTAAAGGTGTTGGGCTTTTCAGCATCCAGTTTGGAGACCTGTTTAGCAAAAAACTAGGTAAAGTTTGGGGTGATGGGCTAAATCTGGATACAAATAGTAGCAATGGTAAATGTAATAGTGGTGATATAAATAAAACAAGTGTTGTTACAGGTTTTCAAATAATGGAATGTTAGCAATAAGAATAACAGCATTTGAATATCAAATATGCTTTTACACAAATGCTCATACTTAGAAATAAAAAAGATTGAGCTGATTAGTTATACACCAGTAAATGAGAATCTTGACAATTATTGCATAACTGAGGCCTGGGTTAAAGAATTATAAGGAGACTCCTTTCAGGAATAAACAAAGATGAAATAGAGCGGATATTCACTTTATTTATACGAGCGTATAGAGGAAAGAAAGGTGGGGTGTGGCGCTTTATATTAAAAAGCAATATTCAATGTTTATGACTGACTTTAAAACTAATCATGATATTGAATCGGGTATGGGTAGATATCCTTATGGTATGATAAACATATAGATGGGGCATTTTTGAATAGACTCTATTTCAATGTCTTACATCTGCTAGAATTAGACGCTGAAAGGGTGAAAGAAATTGAGACAGCATGCCACAGTAAAAGAAAAAGGTATAGTCATAAGGGTGATTTTAGATTTTCCCTGGCATTCAATGGATTCCTTGTCTAATACGGACGCAGATAGTTCAGTATTTATAGGATTGTTATAGGCTGCACTATTTTTGAAGCCAGATTTGGTCAATGAACCCCACAAGAACAACAATGCACTAATTAGACTTAATATTAACTAATGATGAAGTATGGTGGATTAAGATTAGAGGTTGAGGAGAAATTTAAAGGAACTTAGTTGACCATAATCATAATTAGATTTAATATGAAATGTGATTCTGGGCCCAAATTGCAAGCTAATAAGGAAAAATCCTAGAATTCTGAAATGGCATTTTACCAAATTTCAAGACATGCTTAGTATAATGACTGGGTAAAGAGTTTAAACTGAGAGACCAGAAACTGTTTTTAAAGAAAGTCATGTGGGAACATTTTAGCAAGTTTTAATGAATATCTTCGTTAGTAATGTTTATAAAATAACCCTTGGGGTGGCGAAGAGAAACTGGAATTTGGTTGATGGAATAAGGCAGAGATAGGAGAGATTAAAATTTAAATGATCATTAGCTGTTTTAAAGAAGGCAATGGTGGCTAGCTTCTTGGGAAGATGATTTAGTAAAAGGTGCTTGCATTACTAGAACGAACTTAAGGCCAAGTCATAAGAAGCAAGAGAGCAGGCAGAAGAAGTGTAAGCGTTTATGCATGGTGTAATAAAGGACCTGAAGAAGGGGTTTTTTAGCTTTTATAAATTTACAAAGTAAGAATAGGACAATAGGTCCTATTAAAATTGATGAAAATTTTATTTTAAGTTGGTTTCAGTTTGACGATAAGTCGATTTTCGAATTGCTTATTTTGCTTCAGTGTTTACTGAGGAAAGATTTAGCTATAATAGTTTGGAGGTACCTAATAGTTATCTTTGGTAATGAATGTACAAATAGAACTATAACAGAATTTGAAATATTGATGTAATAAGATATTAAATCGTTTACTACACGCCATTAATGAGCATCCAAGTAAGAAGCTGCAGGCCCGATGGTAATACATGGTAGACATTTTGAAAGAGGGTAGTACCCAGCAATGCAATAGGCAAACTGTATTTGATTTTTATTAAGCGATCTAATATACATTGGTGAGGTACAGATACTGGAAAACGTTATATGTTTGCCTATTTATAAGAAGGTAGTAAGGAAGATTTGGGTAATTATAGGCAGTTAGCCTAACATCTCTGGTTGGTTCTGGAAAAGTTACTGAATGGTCATATAGTAGGAAATATTTAGAAGATAACAAGGTATTGGTATGACTCCCAGTAACGGTTTCAGAAAGGGTAAGTCATAATGTCAGACAGACCTTTTAGAATTTACTCGGAAATACATTAACTGGACCTGCATTGACCGAGGAGAGTCCGACGTTGACGTATTATATATTGTAGACTTGTAGCAAGAAGCGTTCTTTGAATAAGGTTCCCAATAAGGCTGTGAAGAAGATAATCTGGCAATGGTGGGTATAGGTGGGGAGGTGGGGTGGCGAATATAGATTGATGGTTGTATTAGAGAGTGGTTGTGGAATAGAAAAACAGTGGTGTACACTAAATGGCATAAGTCATGATGGGAAATAGTGAAGAGTGGTAGTCCCACAGGGCGGAGGAGAGGAATACGTTCCGTATAGTTTGTTTTCTCATATATAGTACAAATGGGGAATTTACGAACGCGAGGGACTTAAACGAGGTAGGGTCAGTGTGAGTTGGGTGACGTCTAAAACGTGTGTTGTAGATGATACGCAAAGTCGGATAGCCAGCCGGAGTCGAGTTAGGAAATAACAGGCGAGGGGCGAATCGATAAAGATGTCAAAGGTGATGGTCTTGACGATGGATTGTCTTGGGCTGTTCTATGGGCGATGAGCAGACTATGATGGCAGAAATGAGCAATTTTCTCAAATAGTAAACAAGTGTAGAGGGTTCTATCTTCCACCTAGGTTACTGCAAGTAAGCTTAAAAGTGTTTTAACCTGGTACCTGATATGTAATGGGGGATTAGGGGCTTGCAGTCTGGTGACAGGCCAGGAAAAAGATTTAGCTTAGTGGATTATAAGCCGTGCAGTAATGTTGAGAAAAGTAGCTAATGATCCAGTGCTTTGAATAGCATAGAAATAAAGCTACGGATCAGATGCTCTGAGGAGGGCTATAAGTACAGCTCGCGAATGTTGTTGTACAGACCTCGTGCGGACGTGGCCAGACATGCACGGGGGACGCGGCCACGGTGGACCGAGTCAGTCGCCCGCTCAGTAGATGGATATCTCGTGCGGGCCAGAGAGAGTTACCAGCTATGCCGCGAGCGGTCAGTGCTACTGCTACGGATACGAGAGTTCCGGTGGAGTGATTCCCTCCGGACGGAACTGCGGAGAAAGCTGAGGAGGACCGAACTGACGGTAACGTGAGCCAGACGGCCCTGCGAACGGAAGCACGAAGGGAAGGTAATAGCGGGGCACTAAATCTGCCACTCATAGTACAAGACAGCACGGCACGGAGGTGGAAGTGTGTTGGCCAATGAAGGTGAGAGTATTTGGCGCCGTCATGCAGAGGCAAGTCTTTGGGACCATTCAGCTAGGGGGTATGGTCCGCATAGAGCAGGACTTAGAGAAGTGCTAGAGAGAGAGTGCAAAGTAGAGCAACAACAACAAGGATGATTTCTTCTGGGTTTGAGGGTAAGAGCTACCGGAGGAGAGGCGGCTGAAGGGAGTGTAGCGGGGAGAGAATCGTTTCTGCTGGGGAGGGGAAAGGCGAGTTGTCTCAGGGAGGGGAGACATGATAGCAGGGGCTTCTTGAGAGGTCCATAACATTTTACATCTATTGATAATACGACGGCAGGACTCACCAAGTAAGCATTCTTATTATAGTAGGCGTAAGGTCCGACAGGACGGGAGGCCTGAGGGGGCATAACAAGGAAAATTAAGAAGGAAAGCATAAGGCCATCGTTGATATAAGAGAAGTTACATTTCAAGCAGAGATGGAGGTACGGAGCCGTGTTGTTAAATTTTGGAATGAGTTGTGCCAACAGGAGTGTGGTGGATGGGGGAGGTGTGACTCGATTGGCAGACATTGTTAAAGAAGAGGGTTGGATAGGGGTATAGGGTCTGGGAGTGGGTCGGGTAATCACAGTAGGTAATAGGTTTTAGAGCGAATACAAAGGATGTGGGCTGGGTGTGGTGGTAGTTAGATAGGGCTAAGAGCGGAGGCAGGTTGGAAGTTAGGTAAAGGTTATAGCTACTGCAGAGTGGTGGACGAGTAGATGGTCAACGTTGAGAAGTGAGTGGATGTAGAGAGTCAGGAGCTGGCTGATGATGGGGTGTAGTTGGGTAACATGTAATCATTTTGGGTTTTTTTTTTTTTTTTCGAATTGGTTGAACAGACTTGACCAAGAATGGGTGGATTTGGTAGGTTGCAGAAATTCTTGGTCATATGAAGAAGACACGCCGTAGTAGGGTAGCTTTGTGGATAGTTGCAGGAAGGAGCGATGAGTTTGGGGAGTGTTGGTGGGTGTGAAGCGGTGGACGTAATGCAAGTTCTCACGTCTGGGGACGGATGAGTTACCATTCAGATCGGATGCGCACTGCGTTGGGTGCTGTTGCATTGGCATGTTCCATACTACTGATTACCACACCTGGAATAAATTGCGGTCTTATGTTCTTATGTTCTTATGTTCGAAAAAAAGTTGAATGAGAAATCAAGAATTAGAAAACTATTGAAGAACAACCCCCAAAATTAAATGATTTTGAAGTTTTGATGTTGATGAAAGCCAGACGCGATTTTGAGGGATTTAATAGGAAGAAAATGATGAATTTTTAAAAGTAAAGTTGGGATAAGTTTTCCAGTTAACCGTATTAACACTACAACCGAAAAGACACCTTCTGTTGATCTGGATGGGGAGAAAATTGTGAGTTCAGAATTAAGTATTGAATCATCCTCGTATGGCAAGACACATGTTTTAGAACCTTGGATAAATGAATCTTCCCCAGAAAGGATTCATTACAATATGAGAAGAAATAACCATGATGATGAATTTGTAGAAAATAATATATGTGATCAAAATAGTGGTTTGGACGTTGAAAGTTTAACTTTATTTCGTTCTGGTACATCCAGTTTTAGAGTTTGAAGATAAATAATATGTAAGGATCATCATTAATGGGAGATAAAATATTAAAATTTTGATTATGACAGAAATTTCAGTAAGAAAATAAAAGATCTTCTGTAACATGGAGACTAATAGAAGAATAACAAGAAAGAAATATATGGGAGTTTTGGAAGTCAGAAGAATATTATATGGGAGTTCTGGAAGTTGGGAGAATATAGATTCCTGAAAGGAAATTAAGCAGATTTTGACACTTGGAATACTACTAGATGAGAAAGAACAGAATCAGATTTTGACATTTTGAATACTACTAGATGAGAAAGAGCAGAACAATAGATATATGATTTGAGCATCATCAGAAGATGATTCAACATTGGAAGTTTGGAGGCTTATCATCGAGTTAGTCGACCTTTTCAGCATTTGCATCATGGACCATGCCAGCATTTTCTAACCACATCGAGCCATCATGAAGGTTATTTTGTAAGTGTATCCTGTGTGTGTAAGTCTTAAAGAGAGGTGAAGGGTCGAGTTAAGGCACGCCTCTCCACCAGTCTCTAAAATGGTGAGTAACTGGTTTTCAATTTTTTAGTAATGTCCTAATATATCTCTTATTTAATTTTCAGCCTTAGTTGTTATAGAGCCTAATTTAGTCTAGCCTCTGTTAAGGGGAAACCAGGGTCCCCATTTCTGGGTAAAGAAATATATCAATGTTTCTCACACCATGGCTGGACTTAATGATTTTGTTGCAATTATATTGCTTTAAAAATTATGATGAAGAAGGCAATACAAGGAATAATTTATTAGGTACCTTTAGGTGAAGCATGACATAGGACTTGGTGCGTAGAAATCATGAGTTAGGGACCTCAGTTTGTGTCATTCTGACCTATTTTCTGTTATCCTTATTTGAAATTACGCACTTACCATAATGCAGTTTGATTAAGATCATATTTGTGCTATATTTTTTAGAGTAAACCATTACTGTTAAAAGAACGAGCCCCTTTTATAAAATTGCGGCAGATACGTATTTTGAAAGGGGTCAACGCCAATTGGGGCAGTAGCATATATAGACAATACGATTGTGTTAATTTTATCTAGTTGTAGTAATTGTAATTCCGAATAAGGCTGTTGCTGGAGAATTGTCAAATGCTAAAGATGCTAAAGTTTCCAGATTTTTTACTAACGAAATTATGATTTATGATTTGAATAATAAGCCGAGGAAGAATTTCAAGATCATTTAGCTAATTTATAAATTGCTTTTTAGTTGTGGAATTGTAATACTAATCTTTTGTTATTGTAAAATTGCAGTATTTTTCTATAAGTGGAACACATCGTTGCCAGATGACAGAATGACACGTCACTACCTTCTGGAATATTCTGAAGATAACGCACTCACGAACGTATCAACACATTTGTTTTCCAGAAGTTTTCCGTGGAGAAAGAGTCTTGATTGTAATTCCAGCTTGAATAGTTCTCTTGAAATTTGTTAGTAGTAATCATAAGATTATGATAGTCTTGTTTGTGATTTGAACCTAGATAGTTCTCCTTGAATTTGCTCGTGATAGTCCTAAGTTTATATGAAAGCCTTGATTTAGATCGTAGTAACCATAAGGTTATATTTTGTACATAAGTTGAAACTCGTTAAGATTGTTAAAATTATAAAATTTTGTCTATTATATAACTAAGAGATACGTTTTGGAAATATATTATGATATTCACGATTTTGTTAACAAAAGTTAATTGTAAATATTTCGTATAGTTTACGAAAACATTTTAGTTTTTCGTTCGTTTTGGTTGTAAATAAATAATAAACATTGATTTGGATTATTATACTTAAACAGTACTATTTACATGAGATAAAAACTTGACCTATTGTATATTAAATTGTTTAATCTTTGAATTGTTTAACTTGAATCAAAGACCGAATTGAAGTTAAGTTACGAAATGAAATAAGTTGTAAGTTGGAATTAAAGTTTATTTTTAGTAACAGTCATCCATAGGTGAATAAATCGATCTTTTGATAACAGGAAACTACTTAATTCTAACATCAGGATTTATTGCATAACTTAAGAATTGCAGCTTGCCTCGACTTTTGGTAAAAATATATACTGGATGATTTCTCTTTGAAGAGTTGTTGAATATTTTATAAATAATTTTCCAGCAGAACATAGGAGTAATTTCCTAAAAGGAAGACAATTAAAAGAATATATTGTTAGTGCAGAAGGCAGTTGACTCAAATTATAAAGTCATAAAAAAGAAAGTTCGACTAAAGTTGAAGTCTTAATCTAAATTTAAAATAAATTCAACTAAAATAATTAAAATCTTGAACGTAAGAAAAATAAATAATAAAAGATTTTCAAACTACAAGGAAAATAAAGAACAAATATATTTCAATTACGTATACCGATTTAAATAAAATTTCTAGAATAAAATAGAACAAAGTTAAAAATACGATTTTAATAATAAAATAAAAAATATAAATAATAATAATCATAGTAATAAAATAATAATAATAATAATAAAATACGAGTCAGGTAAAAGATTGTCGACCTGTTCAAGTTTAGTTCGTACAGCTGATAACCCATATTGATCTAAAATAAAAAAGAAAGAAAAGAATAAAATAAAATAAAAACATAATAATAAATAAAGATAAGAATAAAATAAAATAAAATCAAATAAATAAGTGCAGGTTGAATAATCGAATAAAAAAATACTGAGAACTAGGAACAGGAGCTCATTCATGCGTGGCCACATGAAGATATTAATATTGTCGTAGGAGCATAAGCGGGGCCACATAAGTAGTATATATCGAAGTGAGCAGATACCTAGAGGCAGAATAAAAACCAGGAACAACATCTTTTATTAATAAATATTAAAACGAATAAAATAGTAATAATTAAAAAACAAGAATAATTAAGGAAGTAAATAAAAGGAAAACACAACGCAATGTAATAATAAATATTTATTAACAAGTAATTAAATAAAATTAGAATCACAACGCAAACTATAAGTTATCCACTATACGTTTGTCTATCCCAAATATTTTATTTGGAAGTATTTTGTGGTAGAAATTATTGGCCATAATATACCCATTAGGACGAGCTCCACAGTAACTTCAATCTTGGTGTCATCAACCATTTCGAAACTGAGTTAATTAATTTCCAATGGCATGTTTTCGTTGCCCCAGTATGATTTATTTGAATTTTGAAAAAAAAAACAACTTTTTTTTGGCAACTTTGGAAGTGATTTGCATTTTTTTTTTTTTGTGAGTTGCTTCCATTGGTCCGTCTGGATCAGTTCTTTTCCAGGTTTGGTCCTGGTTTATCTGCCTTTCGTCCGATTTATTTGGAATTTTGAAATTTTTCGTTTTCAGCCTTGCCTGTTTTGTATATATATATATTTTTATATATATATATATATATGGGGTGTGTGATGCCCATTGTCCATTCTTTTACATTCGTTCATTTTGACATTAGTTTAAAAGTTTAAGCACCCCGAAGGGTGAGACATTCGTTAAAAAGTTTAAGCTCTCTTGACATTCGTTAAAAAGTTTAAGCTCTCTTGACATTCGTTAAAAAGTTTAAGCTCTCTTGACATTCGTTAAAAAGTTTAAGCACCCCGTAGGGTGACGAATTATTGTCAGTTGCTTGACAGTTAGCACCTTGAAAGGTGAACATTTTTAGTTTAGCACCTTGAAAGGTGAACATTTTTAGTTTAGCACCTCGAAAGGTGATCAGTCCTTGTCATTCGATATACGTTTAGCACCTTGAAAGGTGACGTTTGTTAAGTCTTCTGATTTTCCATCAAAGTTGAAATAAATTTGTTTTTAGTAAACTAAAGTTTTTAAAGTTTGATGATTGTTAGGATTTGGAAATTGTTAGTACCTGTTCAGGTTTAAGCGCCCATCTTTTTGAAATTTTAGTACCTTTTAAGGTTTTAATATCGTTGGATTTTACTATATAATTATTTTACAGCTGCTTATACATTTTTTTATAATTTGTTTTGTATATATATTAAGAGTTTTTTTTTTTTGTAAATTACTGTAACTGTTAAAGTTCAAGATGGCCCATGGGGGTGACGGACATGTTAGTATTAATATGGAGGGTGACATGGTTGGTGATAGAAGAACACTGATACCATTTACACCAGAACATGGACCGGTGCCACAGGAGAATAGACCAAATGAGAGGACCACCAGCAGCATCAACCCCAGAGCAGAGGGGAGGTCCACTGGAACGGGGATCAATTGAGAATTTTTTAAGAATGCCACTAACACCAGAGCAATTAACACAGGTTCACGCTTTTGGAGGAAGAAAACTAGTGCCACCACCACTGAAATTTTGTTTAGAGTCAGGACATGATTTTGATGCATTTCTGGTGGATTTTGAAGTGTATTGTTCACATGTATACCCGAATGTTCGTGAAGCATGGCAGAGTGTTAAGCCAGTTTTTGGAAGGAGAAATGTTGATCTCATATAATAATATAGATGGAGGAAGATTGATATATACTGAGGTGAAAGAGCGATTGAGAGAAATAGTTAAACAAGCGGCAACCAGCAAGGATACATTAATGAGTAGGTTCTGGGCAGCGAAGAGGCAAAGTAAGGAATCCATAATGAATTTCTCAATGAGATTGGACAGATTAGCTCAAGTGGCAGGAATTGACAGAAATCAGACATTATATGGAGAGATGAAAAAGGCAAAGATTTTGGATGGATTGGGTAGTGCAGCTGCGGCTAAAGTAAAATTTGCTACGTTAAATGAACCAACAATTACTGTGAAGAGGATAATAGAACTAGCAAGTAACATAGAATTGTTTTCCAGAAGATATTAAAGAAGATGTAAATATGAAAATAGTGAAAACAAATAAGGAGGTGGAGGTTGCCAAAGTAAAATTGCAAGAAGTGGGAAGGAAATATTGTAACTTTTGTCAACGAAGTGGGCATGAAGAAAAAGATTGTTACAGAAAGCCGGAAGTGGGAAGGAAATATTGTAACTTTTGTCAACGAAGTGGGCATGAAGAAAAAGATTGTTACAGAAAGAATAATTGCTGTTATTTTTGTGGCCTGAGAGGCCATCGGATCGAAATTTGTAGAAAAAGGATAGCAAAAGAAGCAGAGGAAAAACAAACAAGTAATCAGAATACTAAGGAAGAATCAGTAAATCGGAAAGAGGAGAAACAAGAGAGAAAGGATATTCAATGTAATTTTTGTGGTGAGAGTCATCTTATGATGAAGTGTGAAAAATTTACTAAGTTTATAAAGGGTAGTCAGTCGGAAAACTGGTAAATCCTTTTTTCGGAGAGGGCACGAAAAAGGATAAGAAAAATACAGCCCTTGCAATTGGAGTGATCGATCGAAGAATGTACGTGCCTCTGAAGATTAAAACTAAAGTTATAAGAGCACTAGTGGATACAGGGGCTGAAGTCAATTTAATTCGTGAAGATATTGCAAAGAGTTTAGAATTGAAAATTAACCCAGAAAGTAATATGCAAATAATAGGGGTTCATGGTGATAAAGAAGATACACAAGGGATAACTAACATAAAATGCCATTTGGGAAGGAAATTGATTGCCAATACTGAATTAATGGTTAGTAATAGGATTCAACAACAAATAATCCTAGGAATAGAATTTTTGAAGCAAAATTGTTTAGAGTTGGATTTTCAAAATAATCGACTTATATGTAAAAAAGAACGAGAGAGAGAAGTTGTTCTTTGTCAGTTGTTTCAGAATTCGATCCCGTATAGAGAAATAGAAGTAACACTTAAGAATAAGTTGTCTTTACCACCCGGACACATACGACAAAGCGAACTAGAATGGCCAATGAAATTTAAATTGCCAAATATATATAGGACCGAGATAATAAATCTGCAACAATTCCAAGAAAAGGGAATAATGTTTTCGAATACTGTTAGTCAAGGACAGAAAGTATATATTAATGTTGTAAATTTGAGTGATGAAACTTGCAAATTGGCAAATACTGAAGTAATAGCTAGAATTGTAGAATTGCAAGAATGTAATAATCAATTAGTTGAAGTGGACGATGAAACTGGAAAATATCATAGAGAACAAACGACACCGATTAGTTTGAGGGAACGATTTAAATTAGACGAAACAGATTTGACTGCAACACAAAAAGATCTAGTAAATCAGATGTTATTGGAGTATAATGAAATCATTAGTATAGATGCTAATGATGTAGGATATGCTAACCAAGTGCAACATCAAATAAAAATGCATGATTATACCCCAATTAAACAAAAAGTTAGAAGATTCAATCCAAAAATTCAAGAAAAAGTGGATACTGTTGGAGGAACAGGGGATCATTAGAAATTCTAAAAGTCCTTGGAGTAGCCCCATAGTTCCGGTGATTAAAAAAGATGGACAAATTCGTGTTTGTGTGGATTATAGACAGGTTAATGATAGAACTATAAAGGATAGTTTTCCCTTACCAGCAGTAAATGATTATATATATAGCCTGAAGGGAAGTGTTTACTTCAGTTTACTTGACATGACAGAGGGGTATTATAACTTGCCCATGGAAGAAAGTTCATGTAAATTTACTGCTTTTTCCACCAGTACAAAGCATATGGAGTTTTTACGGCTCCCTTTTGGCCTCTTCAACTCCCCAAGTACGTTCCAAAGGTTAGTGAACCTTATGTTGGCAGATTTTTCGAGAACACAAGTTTTGGCTTATTTGGATGATATCTTGATTTTAGGAAAAAATTTTGAAGACCATTTAAATAATTTAGATCAAGTACTACAACAGTTGAAGGGATATCATCTTAAAATCAAACCCGAGAAATGTATGATATTTAGAAGAAAAGTTAAATTTCTCGGACAAGAAATAAGTCAAGATGGGTTATTGCCCCTAATAGATCACATAGAGGCAATCCAAAAAGCACCTATACCCAAAACAGTGAAACAGGTTCAAAGTTTCTTGGGTAGTGTAAATTATTACCTAAGACATATTTACAATGCTGCACAATTGATGAAGCCATTATCTCAGTTAACATCGGGCAGAAGTATAAAGTGGACAGACGAGTGTCAACACTCGTTTGATGAATTAAAAAAGGCTTTGTGCAGGCCTCCAATTTTGGCATTTCCCGATTATGAAAGTAAACAGCCATTACAATTATTCGTTGATTCTTCCGGAGTAGCCGCTGGAGCTTGTCTGAAACAACATCAAGATGGGGAAGACAAAATCATTGCGTATGCGTCTATGTGTTTTGGAGGTGCTCAGTTGAAGTATAGTGTTCTCGAGAAAGAACTGGCTGCTCTCAGGTGGGGGGTTAAAGTTTTTAAAGCATTTTTGTTGTGTAGGAGGTTTGTAATATGGTCAGATCATCAACCACTGACCTACTTGCATAACATGGCGGAGGTAAATGCTCGAATTGCCCGAACTTTGACAGATTTAGCCGAGTATGACTTTGAAGTTAGATATCTGCCTGGAAAATTTAATCATCTAAGTGACTTTTTATCAAGATGTGTGCCTGAAAGAGAAGATATGATCAAAATGGAGGATGATGTGCTGCCTGTTGGTTTTCGATTGAAGTCTATACAAGGAGGTGGAAATTCGTTGTTCGTGGCTTTATCCCACTTCCTATTTGCCGATCTAAAACCCATAAGCAAAACAAAAAACCACTATCAATCAATTAATATAATAAAAAAATAATACTAAGAATGTAATAAATAATCAAAAACAAATAAAATAATAGTAAATTAAATAAATCAAAATAATCACACTAATATAATAAATAAAAATAATAAATAAAATAATCAATAATTACATGAATAATCAATTTTAATAAAAATTGCACTCATAATAAATAATAAAAATCACCAAAACAACATAAATAATAAGAAAAATATATTATTAATTATAATTATTTATTCATATTATATTCTTTAATTATAATTATTACTTAAATTATTATAATTATATAATCTAATATAATTAAACCATAGACTTCGATTATTATCTAATAAATGTCTATATCCCCATCTCACCTCTCAATTCTATCCCCTCTTTCTTTTTATCTTGATCTTTTTTTTGGAACAATCATAATTGTTTTTCATCTTTTTCATCAGGTGAGACTACATTTGACCATTAAATTTTTTAATTTGTAGCAGAACGGAAGCGGACGTAGACGACGCGATAAGTGAGCCCAGTGCACGGGCTTGCCCGTGCTCAGCGAGCAAGCTTGATCAATATGCCACATGGACAAATGCCAACTGCCCATGCCCTATGCCCATATGGCCCAAATTGACCCCAAATGCCCTAATGCCAAAATGCCCAAATGCACCAAATGCCACAATAATAAATGTCACACATGACCCAACTGCACTGCAAAAGAGACACCTTAATACGACCCAAATGGCCACATTAAATGCCCATTGACCTATGAACCAATGCCCAAATGACCCATATGCCCATGACCAATGCAATATGGACGATTGCAAACCAATGCCAAAGCAAATATAAACAGTGCCCATGACTCATGAATACATTAAATGTGGCAATATATTATAGCCAAGGGCTTCTGATCACGTAACAAGCGATCAAAGCGATGCGTAGCAATTCATCGCTGTGTTATTATCATTAATTAAATTATATATAGCTATAATAACTTAATAGTTAGCTTGTGTAAGCTTGAGCAGTAGCAAAAAATCAAAAGAGTATCTTAATAGCAAAATATGCACGCTCTCTGCCTGAAGAAATAAGGGTCCTTCAAGAAGTATTCAATTATACAAGAAATTAAATTTAAAAAATAAAAAATAAATAAAGATAAAATAAAAACTAAAAAAAAAATATAAAAATAAAAAAAATCAGTATTCATCAAATAAAGATACTCCTTTAATCCAAAGGCTTCAACATATCATACATTGTCGCAACAAAAGCCGCGCCATGCATTGCTTCTACCTCAACTCCTGTTTTGTAAATTGTATGACACTTCTAAAGAAGATCAAATGAAGAAATACAAACAAACATAATTCACCGTTATTGCATTCCTAAACTATTTGATACACGTGCCTACGACAATATGTACCATATAATTTTGAGAAAATAAAAAATAAGAATAAAGAAAAAGAAACCAAATCAACAGGTATCACCCAAAAATTCAAAGACAAACAGGCACAATTCCTTCGATGACCACAACAATGACCCTTATGTCATCCGAATCCCTGAACCCCCCTACCTTAAATAACAAAAACACCTACTCATCCCATAGCCTCACTCCAACGTAAACCCACCCATACATCCAATACCACGAATCAATAAACACTATTCATAAAACAACAAATAACCTAATCTAAAATATCCTAAAACCCAAACAATACCCCACCCCTAACCTATCAAGCCAAACCTATGGCCTCTAAAACCTAAACCACCTATACAAAACCATAACCCCATAAAACTAAACAACCTAACACAAAATAAGTACTAAACAAAACCAACATCTTATACGATAAAAAATTGCTAGCCAATATATCGAATGAAACCCTCTGAAACATAGTTCGGTAGAATTGTACTACTGTTTAGCTTACATTCACCGAATAATATAATATGGCCAAAATATAATCCGCTTCCTAAACTGTACAGCAATGTTGGCCTCGACTACATCAACCAAGCGGTTACGGCTGTAAGCAGGAGAGCATAAGATGCGCGGTGCGGTAGACGGTTCGGAAAAATTTCACGTCCATGCTCGCCCAAACCACTAACTAGATAATAGAAGTTACTAAAATCAACTTTTACCAAATACGTCAGGCCCTAGAAAAAAAATAAAAATAAAAAAAAACGATAGATACGAGAGATTGAGATGCCACGAAATATGTCCGAATCACATAGTGACAACAATTAAGAAAAAAAAAACATAAAATGCAATATCCATTACTAAAAAAACTCTTTAATATTATAACAAAAATATAAAACATTATCACATACTGGTAGAAAAAAGCCAGGATCCCACATCCCGACTCCCACTACCTGACATGTCTGCGACCTGGGGAAACACCTGGCCATTTTTGGAAATGAATACAAGATATATGAAATCAAATAATAATAAACAAGAAAACGAATACATAAATTATTTGTCGAGTAGATTGATGAAAAAATAATGCCACAAGAATTAAAATAAAAAAAAAAAGCAAATAAAGTACTATTAGATAAGAAACACTAAACAGAAAATATAAGGAATAGCAACAAGAGTAATACAACAACGAAATAAAATTAAACAAATTTGAATACGAAAAAGGAATACATCATAAATTCTAAAAACATATAGCTAAAAAAGTTTACGTTCTTAATATTGCATACCAATAATATCAATAATATACTAACATTACAAAAAATAAAATAATCATCTACAATATTATATTATAAAATACTAATAAACTCAACTAACCATACATCAACTACACAATAACAACATAGCACTAAACAAACAATCAAACATTAAACACAATACTAATAAAAAAAGTACAACAACTAAAATAATTACCAACCCAAAATAAAATACCAAAAATAATACTCACCTCTACTAACCAATACTCCTCATCAACTTAAAAACATATACTATATTATTAGAGATGAATAAACTTAGTAACAGTAGAAACCTTGACAATTTAATATTTATTCGAATATGAGAGTTGTTCCAAAATCTAATAAAGTTAATAATTTTCCAGAGGTAATGTTTATTATCTCAAAAACAACATATAAGTGTTTGTTACCTTAAATTGGAAAAAATGTTTAACATTAATATTAAAACAATCAGACAAAATTATAAATAATATTGTATTGAAACTAGTTACTATTACTAAGCAAATACTAATATAAATATAACTACCTACTCAAACAACAAGCAAAATATCCAAAATACACATAATAAAAGAACGTAAATTACCTATCCCAAAAAGATACCAAAACTATCAATAACAAAATACTAATACACTATAAATATATAATATTAATAAATAATTATAATATAATAATAGTACATACGCTTTATATCATACATTTTATAAACCCAAAAAAAATATCTTTCTTTTACCAAAACAGCGAAGAAATTCAAGGATAAATAATTAACACGCAATTTTCTGCCACCAAGACACAATAGGTACACCACTAATGACTACAAAGAAGTATTAAATAAATACATTCAACAAGTGAATTCTCTTCATTTCAACCTACAAAATATTACATCGATCAAATAACAAATATAATCAATGATAACCACCAAAAACGTAAGGTAAAGAGAGATATGTGAAGCAAACTTCACAACCGAAATGCCTATATACCCTATAAAAAATGTGTCAATCTCTGAGATCGGATCTCGGACTATATCATATATTTATTTGTGTATATTATTATGTAATAGACGTATTGAACACAAAATTGATTGAAAAGCCGAAGATCAGTACAAGTATGAATGCTTTAATTTCAGCAGTATGAGGTATTACAGACTATTTGTAAGTGGAAGAGATAATAAAGCACAACACCAAATTAGCCAATGCGATCGAGAAGATAGGAAAGAGCATTAATACGAATAAAGGAGAAGGAGCGGGCTCACCAGCAACTAGAGCTGACCATAATACTGTGCATCCTCTATCGAAGAACCTAGTCCAAGAGAAACATACATGTGTTGAAAAGTTACTAAAAAGATTGAGAGAAAAAATATTAAAAACAAATCTCTCTCTCTCTCTCTCCTCTCTCTATCTTATCTCTATCTCAATCTCTCTCTCTCTCCTCTCTCTCTCTCTCGATCCTCTCTCTCTCTCTCTCTCTTCGATCTCTCCTCTATTCACGCCTGTATATCAAAGGCTTTTGTCCTCCGTATAACATACCACAAGAGATTATGAATAAATAACAAAAAGAACAAAGAACAGTATAAGAAACATACACAGTAATAACCTTACTGTAACACCTTCAAATTAAAAAAGCACACCAAACCTTAACCACCGACCATAGAATATAAATAAATATATAATATTATAATAATAGCTATAATAGAATATAAATATAAAATCCACCCCTAAAAATAAATAATATAGATAATATTAATATAATAAAATAATAAACATAGATAAATCAATAAATTATGTAAGATAGATACCCTAAAGTAAAAAATAAGGAAAAAATAATAAAATAAATAACAAATAGATTAATATATATAATATACTTCATAATATTTTATGAAAAAATATGTCAATATATTGATATATATGAGTATATATAATTTTTTTGAGATATAAAAAACAATAGAAAAGAATCAAAGCCGGAGGCGGAAAGTTCGAATCTCAGGGTTAAAGGCTCATAATTACTGTATTATCAGCCATTCAAACCTTAGAATAACACATTAAAACGTCACCACCAATGCGGTAAATGTATATAATTACGATCGAATTTTGTCGAAAATAATATTTTAGGTGACAACATAACACGAATATTGCAAGGCGATATCTGAAATCCAAAAGTGCCGCACACTTCGTGGTAAAATGCGGATATGCACAAATAACAGTACAATCAAATAAGAAATACGGTAATTATTAACTCGATTCCAAATAAAGACCGATTTCGAGTCTCAAATTAATTTGCAATTACATTGAAAAATAAATAAAGAGAAACTAACATTATATAGAGACATAAATAGAATACAAATAAATATAATAAATCAATTAATAAGATAAATAATAATGCTTATAAATAAAAACTAATATATACAATCACTAATAATAATATAACATAATTAAGAATAGAATAAATTAATTAGTAGTAATGTCAGATGAATGAGTCATAAAATAGAATTTACAATTATAATTTGCTAGAAACATAATGTTACTCAGAAATATGACAAATCAAACACGTGCACAAATGATATTCATAAAAGTTAATAGTAATAATAATCAATTGTAAAAAAATATTAGACTCCATACACACTACGAAATATATATATTAACAGAAATATATAGACAGAGTGCGATTATAATAATTAATAGATATAAAGATAATAATTATAGCATATATATTAATAAAAAAGTAACTAGAGAACAACTCAGAATTGAATAATAATTATGAGTTCTTGAAAAGTTTAATATATATTACTAGAAACAGAATACGAGCAGAAAAAAATAAATAAAATAATTATATAATAAATTATTAAGACACTACAACTTTTACACCCCTCACGATAAGTTAGAAAGACCTGCCGACGCTCCAGTAATATTATATTATATTAACTTTAATAATATGGCAGTATATGTATTACTATTTCAATGATTATTTATAATTATATAATATATATAAATGTTAGAGTTTTTATGTAAATGAGTCATATGATAGCTAACAAAAAAAAAAAAAAACCCAGATAAAAATAAAATATGCATATCGGATAAACAGATATAAAACTAATAACAAATAGTTAATTCTACAATATGGAAAATATACAAATAGTAAAAAAAATAATTTTAAACTCAATATCTGCAGAAAGCAAACCAAAAAAGTAGGAAAATAATCTAAAAAAAGAAGAGAGAAGAGGGGTAACAGTGTGTAGTATTTAAAAACAAATACAACAAAGTATTTGAATAAAAATAAATACGGAAAGCTCTATTTGATTAAGAAAATGTTGTAAGACTAAAACATTACGATACATGCAACATAGCACGTATTACTGCAATGCTCATCACGAAACGTACAAATAAGTATAATCGCTAAACGGTAGTTAGTGAAGTACTTAAACTAATTTGTAAAATTATCCGAAGACCACAATTGTAAAGGAAAAAAGAGATAGATAATTAAAATTAAGCCAAAATGGTTTATCGTATTGAAGTCTTCAGGAAAATTATAATAAGAACTTCATTCAACTTATAAAGGAATTAGACTAACGTAATAAAATAATTTAGTAGTAATATAATAATATAAATAAGGTGAATAAAAGATAAATGTATTTCTGAGTGTCAATTCCAATAGTATCATAAAGAGCCACAATCAACAGTAGTCTCTAAAAACAAACTGACATACAACGCTATACAGGAAATAAGATCCACTACATTAGACGTTTGCACAGATTACAAGGTGTAGCGTGGGTGGTCACAAAAATTTTATACGATGTGGATCACAAATAAAGTAATTCTAGAGAATTAAAAAAAAAAAATAATGAATAATAACAAAAAAAAAATTGTTTGTTGTTTGCATAAAACTAAACTATGAGCTGCACCGAGAAATCTGTTATTACAATTTCTTTAATTTTACCTTTGGAGAATATTCGAAGGTAAATGTCAAACTGTAAAAAGAAAATGTTAAAAATAAAATCAAAAAAGATTCATATCATAAGAGTAATAATCAGTAAAAAAGTTTAAAGAGCAGAAGATGTCACGCACCAGTCGATAAAAAAACAAATACAAGATAAAAGCCATATTAACCAAAGTAATGGATGATCTAGGAAGGCGCCCCGATAACTATACTATGAGACACTTTCTTTATTGATTATACTCTGATAGAGCTCGGATAAAATATAAATAGACTTTACTTATTAATTTTACTCGTTTGGAGATAATCTAAAGAATTCAAACTAAAAGGAAATGTTCTTGACAGAAATATACACTGAGCACCGGATTAAGGCAGTATCTAAAGAGGATTCTCTCGGCCTTCCGTGGAACTACGGAGAGTTAGAGATCTAATACCACCACTCCGGGCGGCAGATAGTTCTTCCGGAAACCCCCATGACTCATTGATATTATTGGGTCGCTTAAGAAGGAGATGGATATCATACAGACACCAACATACCCCATACGGAGGATATGGTAAAACTATGTACCCCCCCTAAACCTCCCACATTACGAGACCTCGACGAACCCAAACATCTGAAATTGCCCGATGTATAATAGACACACCTAAGAAATAGTAGATAATTAATGAATCACCGGAGACTTAATGAAAATCACCGGAGACGTAATGCAAATCACCGGAGACCCCACAAAAAAATTGCAACCTCACAAAATATTGAAATGCGACTCAAATTTTTTTTCCGAATCTATTAAACATACCTTAACCGACTACACCAAATTATATAACACAGATTCCATGAAATTGTGATTATGTTCATTGTCGGCGTTTTGGTAGTTCATTTGTTAGTTTTCTCAGCTAATATATCTCTATAACTAAATAACAATTAAATATAAATCACTCACCCATTCACGAAACAAAACGTAGTCACTGCACTCAAAGTATGATAACAATAACTTAACGAATAAAAAGTAAAAATAGGAGATACAGATAATAAAAGACACATAGTAATAAAAACCTAATATGCAAAAAATATAACTAAAAATATCTCTGCATAAATATTATATAACTTAAACACTAAATTACAAGAACGTAAACCAGTAATAGACAATAGATTAGAGAATAACAGCGTAGAAAGCTGTAGCTGACCAAAAAATTGTAAACATTATTATATAGCAATTATATACATACCTTGAAGAAATAATAACCATTACATATTATAAAAGAAATATATATCAAGAACCCATAATATAATAATAAAAAATATAATAATAATATAATAATATATCATTTTTTTTTTTTAACAGATTTCCTCGTAAAATTTTAGCACAAGGATTCCTAATCAAAGATATTACCTTTTCACCACTTTAAAGGATAGATGTATTAAGTAGTAATTTATGATATATTATAGGCAATTGTGTCACTATCTAGAGGCATGATATAAGCAAGAATAAATATAATAATTAATACTATAACGGAATAATAAAAAATATAATTAATAATATAATAGAAATTATACGAATATATGAATACAATATATTAATTACTACAATAAATATATAATAATAATTAATCAGTGTACATAAATAATAATAATAGATATTCATAAAGTTCGAGGGCATTAACGAGACCTAGCATACTAGGGTACAAATAGTAGAAAGCCAAGAACTCAAGATAAAGCGATAACCCCCGACGACACCCAAAAGTACCCAAAAATAACTATGTATATCATTCTCACTACTCACTCTCCACTACTAAGGTATTGAAAAGAATCACACCGGGAGTGCCACTACTAGGTACAGTAAACCATAATCAAAAGTCCAACGCCTGTATCGCTAACGCTATATTAATACCCATAATTAACTACCTTGATAAGTGGAACAATAAATCACATCCCCATATAAAAATAAATAAATACACTAATAAAACAGATATTAAATAAAATACAAGAGAAGATTAGTCAATAAAAACAAGGTAAAAGAGGGCAACTGGTTAAAACAAGGCTCACCTAATTAATTAAAACTACACTTAAATACTATATAATTTTATAAATCTATATAATAAATAGAGTATATATGAGAGAAAAAAAACAAAAACCAAAAAAAAAAATTAGTAAAATTACACGATTAATAATATCCAAAGCGACAAGAAAAATCTATATATCCTAAAAACCAACGTTCTTGATCAAGACCTAAGTAATCACAAAGTAATAATAGTATGTTGAAATGAAGAAGCAGAATACAAAATGCTTCGATAGATAAAAAATGATTTATGAAGAAAGACCAAAATAAAAATTCAAATATTAAACAACTAAACGAAAAACGACCAATAAATATAGCAAAACTAACAGGAATTAGTATTGGGATACTGACCACGAGACAGAATCCACCGTCTTACCATCCAAAGCAGAAAAAAAACAAATAAAAGAATGAAACATAGAAACAGTATGTCTAACACTCCCAAAAAACTATCTATTACCCCCGACTTTTTCCTCACATTCAAGTCCTACATTTTAAGTCTCTCAATGAACGGGGGGATTGACGAAGTGAGAGGAAAATTCTTTTTAAAAAACTTATCACTACACTGAGTATATACGATTCTTCATTCGAACAATAATGTATATACATTATTGAAAAACACCCGCCCGAGTATATTAAATAACCGTGATTTTTCAAACTAAACAAGATCATATATACTTTCATGCTTTGATTCAAGCTATGTGACGATCTAAAAGATAACATTTAACAAATGTCTAAAATAATGTTTTCGAGACGATTAACAAATTAACAATATAATACCAGGTGTAATTTACATTGTAAACTTATTTTTTTAGAAACCTTAATATTTAAACTTAAACTATTATTAAACAGAACAAAAATTAAAATTTGAATCAGCCTCCCAAAAAATTAAAATGGTTATTTATTATTAAAGCTTTTGCAATATCTATTCTTTATTTTTAAGTATTTAGATGGTGTTATTAGATGAAATTTAAGTAATGAAATATAAATACCCACATGAAACTTGTGAAGTTATAGGAATGGGTAAAAATGCTCTTGACCTCAGAGCACGATATCAATACATCTTACAGAAAAAGAATACTTGCCTGCTAATAATGCAGTTACTCTACTGCTACTACGAACTATACTACCATCAATAATTATATACACACAACCAAAATCAACACAGTGCACTCGAAGAATGGAACACTAATAAAATTAGCCTCACATAGCGATCCAAGCAGATAGACGACACAATAATACCCCTCAGACAAACAAAATAAAACTTTAATTCAGGTAAGCAGCTTGAACGGGTAATTTTATCATTTAGTTTGTACAAAATAATATAAAAAAATATCTTATTTATACTCTTAGAAAACAACTTTAGGTTAAATTGCATTTAAATTAATATAAATCAATTTAAGTATCATTTCCTTAAATAACAGTACTCTCTATTGCACAAGTGAAATCATGAATATCTGAAATCCAAAGATCATTTTGCACATGCCTCTATAAATGTAAAGAAAGATCAAGATCCCAACCATTCCAACACACTGAACAATTAACATTTATCTGACTATCCACTAAATAAATTATTAACCTAATAATAAACGCATTGCTTTCGGCAATCAGAGCACAAAAGCTGCAGGCATGATTCACACAGGACGCTTAACTTAGGGGAGTATGCCTCAACTGAGTGAAGGGAATATTGAGAATATTCTTTATATTCAGTTAAAATAATATTAATTATCAAACATATCCACCTTACACCCAATAAAACAAACAACAAACCCCGTAATACCACGAAATACTTTATAAGGTGATTTTAACCCTGGTCAAAACAACCTCGAACCAGCATATTTCGGACCTATAACTCAGATCACTAAAGAAATCAATAACTAATCACAACCACTACGTGTTCACGAAACTACGACATGATATGAATAATCTTAGGCGAAACAAACCATTTCCCCCTCAAATCCGTAATAAAACGGAAGATTAAGTGATTTAAGTCGCTAGAAAATGCTCATGCCTAGAGGTTTGTTCAATCAACGTTGTGAGGAAACAAAATATAATATAAAGATACTGAAAAATCGTTTTACAATAGTTAAATCATACATCCTGAGCCAGATAACACATCAGTAGCCCAAAAAGAGGAGATTTTGAGAGATAAACACATTTATGCGAGACTCCATATTATAAAAAAATAATATTAAACGGAACTAGATCAAGAATTTACATTAACAATCCATTCCGCCTCCACTCATCCGAAGTCTTTCTACCGAAACCAAGATACCGACTTCGATCTCAGTTATAGAGTAAACCAACTCACTATTTCATATTCCGACTATTTGATTAGAAGCCTCAATATAAATAGATAAAACAACAATGAAATTGCTAAACAAAAAGATATGACAAGCCCACTCCTCTCTCAAAAATAGATAAATGTAACGATAGATTTTCGCATAACACTTACAACTTAAACGCCGAAACAATGAGAAAACGTCCGCAGGGCTACTCTACTATGAATAACAGAGAACGATCACAAGATCTTTAAATTTCCCAACCAAACATATATATATAAACAAGAGAAAGCGTTATAAGCAAAGAACAAAATGCGTAATCACACTAGACAGCGGAACGACACTAACACCTCTCCTGAGATAGGTGTATAACTTCGGGCCCCCAAACCACGTACAGTGTTTCAAGCTATTGCCCAAACCCAGAGAAAAAGCTGGTCTCTACCTTACAAAAGAACTAATTGATACAATTGTAAGATACAAAACCTAATCATATAATTTACTAAAAGTAACCTTATGATCCTTCATCCATCCATAGCAATTAATATTAAAACAGACACCACATTAGAAAATAAATATAATTTAATAGGTGTACCCCGAATTACGTTAAATGAGAGAGCAGTGAAAGAGAGCTCTAGAATGTAAAGATATACTGATAAGGTCAAAATTAATAGTATATCAAGAAAGAGAAAAAAACAAAATTATTAGAAGAATAATAAAGTATTTTATAGATTGTAGAGACTATGTACCTAGGTTAAGTAATTAGATGAAAGGTAAAATGTAATTGGTCTTAAATTATCTTAAATAAAGGATGAAAGATTAAATGTTAATTGTAAATATTTTATATTATTCATAAGTATATAGAAGATACCATATGTTATGTAGCAATGTATTTTAGGAATGAATGCTTAAATCAGACGGATATTGATAAATCTAAAAAAACATCAATTTTGCTGGTTGCCAGTGATTAAATTAAATTCATTCATAAAAAGTCTATCAAATTTTTAAAATAACTATTAGAAATTATTAAATATTAGAGATAATCTTTAAGTACTTAAAAGGTATAGGTTATAGAAATGATAAAAGATAAATAATTAATGATTAGCAAGTATTATCATTATTATCGTTGTTAATGTTATGGATACAGGTACCGACATGATAGGTAGAGACTTTGTTAATGTTTAGATATTTATTCCTCAGAATTTAATATTATGAAGATTAAGGATTTAGTTAGATAAAGTTAATTGATTTAGAACATATGCATAATGCAAGAAGATGTAGAAAAAACTTTTATAAAAATTTCAGTAATATTTGCTTTTACTATTATCTTAAAAGAGATAAAAAAATAATTTAATAATAATTTATTTACCCCCTCAACCTACTGAAATAAGCTATTTTTAGAATTTTAGATATCAGACACATAATTAATAAAAGCTCCTAAATAGAAATGATCAAAAAAAATACTACCCCACCCCTGATATAGTAAAAACGTTGAAAAAATTAAAACAATTAAATCAAATCCTATTACAAAACATTTTCGATAAATACAATAGTAATAAAATAATACATAAACCTAATAATAATCACTCTAAATAAATATATATATTCATTATTATCATAGTTTTCACATGTAAAACATAGCGAACTTCATTATTCAGAATAGTATAATGTGATTAAACCAATAACGGGGAACTCTCTATAAATGAAAAATCGAAAGTGGTCCCAAAAAAATCAGACAACAATAATCTATATTCTTCACACCCACACAACATCCCTAAATAGCGTTACAAAATACCTCATAAATATAATACAGTTATTTCATCACACCTACTTAAACGCAAACCCCTAAGATTGTCCATAACTTTAGATCCATACTTCCCCTTACGAATTCCAAACTTAAAATAAGAAATATATACACTCTATAAAAGAACAATATTCCAGACACCGGCCATTACCAATAAGTTAACTCCATAATAATTAAAACAGACAAATAAAGCATTTAAGACCACACATAGGCCTACAAATGCAAAACCACTAGCACTCACTCTAAGATATTAGTCACATCTACAAATCAATTCACCAAGCATTGGTCAAACACAGATCATCCCTTAATCATGCTATTGATACTAACCTTCACAACATTCTACTCTACACCTCCATGCCCGCATACATCCTAATTCCCCTTTTCAAGCATCCAAACATATATATCCTAAAATTATATTAACCTACATTCACTATGTTCACAAGATTACACCAATATACATAACATATAACTTCATCACCACTCGAACTCCCTCAAATCTAACTCACTATCACCAACACTCATAACTCTTAGCCCAAATAATTTACTTCTTATCTACAAATTATAACCTGGTCAAACCCACTCTATAACTCAATCCATCCTCACAGGCACCTTCTCTTTACATATAACCGCACAACAAACCCAAAAAATCATCCTATATAATAAAAGTAAGACTAGCCTTCCAAATTTTCATTTCCCGCCTCTCACAACAATCAAATAACAAAACCCCCAAAAAATAGCATCTTCACCAAACTTCATCTAACTCAACCCCTACCCCACACCCCTACCAACTCTTTCAGCAAAAAAAGCTCCCCAACCCAACAATATATCACAAATGTAACTAACGAAGAGGATGACATGCCACACAATCTAGACCTCAAACTCCGCCCTAAACCCCAATTTCAACTATTAAATAAACCCAACACTCATATCCAAAAAAACAATTATATTGTTAACATCACCATCCGTCTTCAACTACTCGAATACGTAAAATAATGATACTCACCATACATATATAGACTTCCATTGCAAGAGCCTACCAACCAAACCCATCCAAATAATTATTTAGCACTCAACACCATGCCATAAAAGTGAGGTTCTCCTATAAATCCTATCCATACGACAACCAATAAATTGACAATCATCACAAAAAATAAAACCATTAAATACAATATTATCTTCTCTCCCAACTATTTACTCATTATTAATATAATCAATGTTAAAAACCCCATTTCCAATCCAACAAAAAACTCCTCAATACCATTCATAGTACGTCGAACACAATTGTTCTATCATCACAAATACAATCCCTATACAAAAATCATATTTACTACAATAGCCCCGAACTTGTCACCCCACCAACAAATACAGCTTAAAGAGTCCGAATGGGTTAACACAAATTTTTAGATATAGTGCACCACAACCCTCCATAGATCATTCTCTAACTTGTAATCTTATCAGCTCAGAAGGACCAATCCACTCAATCCAAACCACATATATATAGCAGAAATTAAGCGTACATTTCAAATAACCTCAATAACAGTGATAATATTGCTCACGCTATACTACGGTGTATACAGTTATCTTTTAAATTTACAGTGGACAGCCTGGAATTTCTAAGACGAAAAAAAAAAACAAAAAAAACATAAAAAACACGTAATGAATGCGCAGCTCTGTCCAATGCTAATGCAAAGTTTCAGAACCATTTCTGTAAAAATAGAAACCTAATTACTTTTCACACCCACCCCCTTTATACATAAGGAAGTATGATAATATGTATTGAAAGATCTTCACTACATCACCTTCTCTCTGGCCCTACAAAAGCACAAACCAACCATCAATAGATCATTTGAAGCGCAAGAATAAAAACAAAATTAACGCCTAGGTTAGGGCATTAAAGCATCCTTAAACCGAAAAATATCATCTAATCCACTTTACCACGCCCTTGAACCTCATCATCGTTTGACAACAGCAGTAAGTGAAGATGTATGCTTATCAACTTCGTGGCAATAAGATTTCGTCTCTCAAAGAACTTATTGATAACAAATACAGTCTTACACCAAAGGACAAATAATATTCACTTTTCAATCACGGAGAAACTGCAATTTTTTTTCAAAAAATATGCCAGTTTTTTCTTCATAAAATTGAAAAACTTATGTTGTCCTAGAAATTTTATTATTATCTTATGTTCAGCTTGACTCCTCTACTT
>JABUQX010117168.1:30000-35000 GCA_015478945.1 Trachelipus rathkii | reverse complement strand
AGAAGCGTAATAATTCAGTATTTCTTCAACGACTGGAACAACTAGTTAAAGAACCTAACACACATTCCTGATCGTCCAACCGATTCTTGAACACAATTGACCTATGTTTCACCACAGTCCTTCTCTCTATAAATAAACCACCTTCGCTCCTATCGGTAAATCTGAGCACAACCTTATATCTTAATTTTAATACTTTCTCTCCACATCTCCATCTTGCCCTATGTGGTTTTTCTGGGCACTTTGATCGGCCGATTGGGGGGCATTGCGTTGCTTCTACGCTTACTATAATTGGAGTGACTGGTTTGACTCTGAAGACGCTTCAGCTTCTGCTGATAAGTTGGAACTGTAATTGTTGAATGGGATGAGCAGGTTCATTCCTTCTTGGACTAAATTCTTTTTTCTCCTCAAAATCCATGGTTCGATCGTGCTTGTTCTCTGGCCATTCAGGCTAGAGAAAAGTGCGTATCGGGTGTGGACAAAATTCTCGTTCTCCTATCCCTCTTGCCCTAATTTTCATTTAGCTAGAAATCGTTGCAGGGATATCTCTTCGCGACCCACCAATCGGACTTTTATTAACGAAAAAGTGCGCTGACCTCCTTGTTCTCCTACTGACAAATCTCTGTGGCTCATGCCAAAAACATCTCTAACAACTTCGTAAATCATCCCTTTCCGTCCTCTTAATTCCGCTCTGATGAATTCTGATGGTTAATACCTCCACTGAAAAGGCCAATTCATCTCTTAGGCTTCCTATCTTTCCTCTAACTCCCACCCTGGATGATTCTGGCATTCCCTCTTCCTCCTCATTCTCACTCTCAGGTGTGGCTATGCCTTTAACCTGTATTTCATTTGATTGGTGCATGGGCTCCTGAAATCTATGAAGTAGGAGGCGGGTGGCCCGGATGGCATTCCTCTCCAAGTTTTGAGGAAGTGTGGCTTCCGTGCTGACCCCGCCCTCGTTCAACTATATTCCTTATGCTCAATACTAGCACTTTTCCCTCAGTGTTTGGAAGCGCGCAATGTCCAACCTATTTCCCAAAAAAGGATCTTCCTCTGATCCTTCCAATATCGCCCTAATAGCTCTAACTTGTTTCTTTCTAAGATCTTGAAACCCTTCTCAACTCTCACTTAGATGGCATTGGAATCTCATTCCTCTTTTCCGATTGCCAGTAGGCTTTCGGCGCTCGAGATCTACTGGCGATATACTTCCTTTTAACAGAATTTATGGTTTTCCCGCCTTGGAACTACGGGAAGAACTTGTGTGTGGCGCTTGAACATATCCAAAAGCATTTGACTCGGGTATGGCGTGTCATCACTGCTCTCCAAGCTTCCCTCCTTTGGGTTTCCTTCTTCTCTTTGCTTACTTTATGTCTAGCTTTCTTTCAATCGCTCAATTCGGGCTGTTGTTTGATGATGCGACTTCTTTTTCGTTATAGTGATTTTCCTGCAGGGTTCTGTTTATATCCTACTTTATTCTGCTTTTCATATCTTCTCACCGGCACATCTAACTCTATCCACTCATATGCTGATGAATTCGACCCTTATTCTTGAACTCGTATGCAATTCTGCTCCCTCCTTTTTAACTCAAGAATTTGCCTTTCATCTTAACTTTCAGTTCTAATTATCGCTGATTCTGGATATAATTTCGGGTTGGTCGTCCTCAAGCTTTGGTAGAAATTTAATTCTTTAAAAATCCAACTTCTACAAATCTCCTCTCTAACGACACCTAACTTTGCTGTCTTTTTCGACGGTTTCTCTCGTCTCTCTGTTTGACAATATAAACATCCTTGGCTTTAACTTGAACAAAAAAATGTCTTGGAAACCTCAATACAGACGGTTTGCTAGGGCGGCCCCTCAAAGAAAGTCTGAGTTCTGTTTAATTGGCGAGACTTTTTTTCCTCCTTCTCAAGTACTCCAGCTATACAAAGGGTCCTCATCCGCCCTTGTAATGGAGTAGCTGCTACTCATATCTGGGAGGATTCTGGTTTTCACCCGGCTTTATGGATAGTGGTCCGAGTCAAAGGCTAAAAGCTTATAAACTGTCGCTGTACTTTCTAGTTCACTTGACTCTATTATTTGCGGCGCTATGTTGGTGCTTTATTATCCCTTTTCAATAGGTACTGTAGCGGCAAGGTGCTCGAGGAACTTTCTACTCGCGTAACCAACACCTTTACGACTCCCCTTGTAGCAACAAGGGTGCTGTGGTCGGCACAATGAGTTTTGTGTTGTTATGTAGTACTCCAGACTAAGTTCGCTGCGGTGTTTCTTTTCTTTCCTGCCACCACTGTTCTGTGGAATTCTCCTTCAATAATCTGTGTTTCCTACTCAATTTCAATCTCCCTCACTTTAAAGCCTGCGTCTGTGCTAATCTGCGTAAATTTGCGTAAGATGAATTTTTGAGGCGTTTTAACACCCCCTCCTTGAATATGGTTCTGCCCCCGTGAGTGGTGTGACAACTGTAAAAAAAAATAAATAATATAAAAAGGTTCTAATAAGGAATTTATTAAGCTATGAAATCCCACAAGAATGGCATCTCCGACGGTGAACCACTTGTAGTATGCATTTAAATAGCATAACGGAGGAGCTTGCTTGTTTGACAAAAAAAAAAGATTCACAGAAGTGCAAGCCGCCTATCTGCAACCCCTGGCAACAGCACTGATAGTGACGATGGTGGCTTTCAGCAAATAAACTACTAAAGATGAGGATTTGGATATGTTAGACTTTGATAAGTTCAGGTGCGAAATTGCATTGAGACATCCATTCACCTTCATGGAATCGCACCCAAGGAAACCTCATGTAAGACAGTCAGAAGGAGCAAAGATATATTCAAATTTGCAATCCTGTGAAAGAGGAGATGACGGCTCTACAAAAACATGGAGATGCTGCTACAGAAGAGAATCCTTTTATGCGGTGGCATGAAATGGGCCAAGGTTTTCATTATTATCCGTGCTTGGCAGGTAAATAATTATCACCCCCTCCCTCATCACAGTCGAGAGCGAGCGCATTTATAGTGTAGGTAGGAATGTAAACTCCTCAAAAAGGAACGGGCTCTCGCCAGATACTGAAAAAGCCTGATGTTTTTGCATCACAATTTGTGAATTTTTGAATTTGAGTATTGAATGATATCTATCTTTATCTTAAAGGAGTATATTATTATGTCATGTTTGAGTAATAGCGTTTTTTTTTTTATTTTATCTTTTCAGCTGATTAATTGAGGTCTCTTCATTCATTATTTTTATAGCTAGTTAAAGAATCTTCTTGTAAATTGTAATCATGTTAAAACATAAAAGCTAAGTAGCTAAACTTTGTTAATACTTCACTGGAAAATGGAAATGGAAATATTTTTTGAATAAACACAACATAAAAAAGTTATTAATATTATATTTGCATTTATTATTCTTAAAGATACTATTTTAATTTATAAAATAAATATACTTGGGCACAACCAAATATGAAATATAAATGACTAAGTATTGGTTGTACAGGGAATGCAATCTTGAGTTGCCAACCAGTACACAAATGTTCTATCTTATTTCTGTGTATTTATTATATTAATTAAAGTATCGGTATCGGTATCGGTATCGGTATCGGCCCCTAAAAAAATAGAGTATCGGTATCGGTATCGGTATCGGCCTCTTTTCTGGTATCGGTACATCCCTAATATATATATATATATATATATATATATATATATATATATATATATATATATATATATATATATACTATATTTATCCATATATATATATATATAATATATATATATATATATATATATATATATATATATATTCTGAAACACACACACATTTTACTCGTATGCATACACACCTGCAAATATTCATACAAGCGCGGTCTCATGCATGCAAATGTACAAACGCAAATATATACATTCATGCATACACCTTCATGTATGCACTTATGCACACACCTTCATGCAGACATATGCATGCAAATGTACGTACACAAATGCATACATACATGCCTACACACCTTCATGCAGACACAATGCATGCAAATGTATCATACAGCAAATGCCTGCATAATGCAAACGGCATCTCATGAAGATCACATGCAATGCAAAATGTACATACACAAATGCATACATACATGCACACACACCTTCATGCAGACACATGCATGCAATTGTACATGCACAAATGCATACATACATGCACACACACCTTCATGCAGACACATGTATGCAAATGCACATACACAAATGCATACATACATGCACACACACCTTCATGCAGACACATTTATGCAAATGTACATACACAAATGCATACATACATGCACACACACCTTCATGCAGACACATGTATGCAAATGTACATACACAAATGCATACATACATGCACACACACCTTCATGCAGACAAAGGCATGCAAATGTACATATGTACATACACAAATGCATACATACATGCTCACACACATTCATGCAGACAAAGACGCATACACGTAAATCTTATCAGATTTCCTCCTAATATGCAAATGAATGACGTTACGTGTTAATTCATTAAAGCAAAATTTATATATCCAAGTTTTAAATTAATTTTCTAGTAGAGCCAGCGTAGTGGGGTAATTTCGTGTCACATCAACTTTTAATTCAAATTAATTCTCCGCCCATAAAGGAGATAGATTAACATCTATTTTAATTAAATAACTATGAGGCATTTATGATCTAATTTTTGGTTTATTATTTTTTAAAACAGTTGTTATGTGTAAGATAATTTGGCACACACACATACATACACACACGCATATATATATATATATATATATATATATATATATATATATATATATATATATATATATATATATATATATATATATATATATATATATATATATATATATATATATATAAAGTTTTTTATAGTTATTAGTTACTCAAATGTTTCCCTTATTAGTAGTGTATTATTACTACAACTAATTCACGAACATAAAATACAATTGTGTAGTTCCTCATTAAATTATTTTGTCACTAGTTTG
>JABUQX010117168.1:15000-20000 GCA_015478945.1 Trachelipus rathkii | reverse complement strand
CTGTTCCAGCCCACAAAATGCCACCCTAGTATTTTTTTGTTACGTGTTTTTAAATAAGAAAAAGTATTTATAAATAACGTATTGTATAAAAACATATTAAAAGAGAATGTAAAGAAACAAACGTTTTATAAAGTGTAAATTTACATTGGATATCAGACAACTTAGGCTTAACTTAATTTCTTCACTGGTTTTTGGCTTTTCGACACCTTTCCTCACTTACACATGCAGGACGTTTCAAGAAAAACCTGTCCAAGAGAGTTTGTTTCTTCATCCCTTTCATAATGTTCACATATGAGTTAAGCAAGTGTCATTAAATAGCTCTGATGCACGACCAGTTGCAACTTTTTCTGGGTGCTTCCTTTCAGTAAACTCTGAAAATCTCTAGCTGCGGCTCGTACAACAAATTTTGGCTCGCAATTCAAAGCAAAAAATTGACCGAGTGACAACTCGTATCTCGGAAATCTCGTATGTCGGGACATTCGTATGTCAACGTACCACTATATATATTTATATATATATATATATATATATATATATATATATATTTATATATATATATATATATATATATATATATATATATATATATATATATATATATATATATATATAGCAACCTCCTCATCACTTCACCAGCCCCATGTTACAAACATATTCTGAACAATATTCCACCGCCACCAAATCAAAATATTGCAATTCATCTTTCTTTTAGCGACATAAGCCCATACAACATAAAGCATTATTAACAAAATTCTTTAACAATATTCGTATTTTTCCCAAAGTTAATCACGTACAATAAACAAATATTAATAAAAATTTATATTTAAAACATTGTTCTTCACCCTGCAATGTCTCCAAACTTCAAGTAATCCTTTAAATTCTTTCTACTAGAATGCTAATGGTTAAATTTAAGTTTGTCTCTATCTAAGTCCCAACCCATAGCAATCTGGGGACATTTCAACACTGGAAGATCTCTGTAGGAGGGGCCGGTTGGAGGCGGCGGGTATTTGACGCGGTGTGGCTTCTCCGATAAAGGGGTGGTCAGGGCTGAGAAAGTAAAAAAAATATATATATATATATATATATATATATATATATATATATATATATATATATATATATATATATATATATATATATATATATATATATATATATATATATATATATATATAATATATATAGTATTATATATATATGGTATGCATCAAAATATACATTTCATACTGGCATGCGCGTGTCGACATGGCATAGCTTTTATCGAACGTTTTCACAGTTGTAAAAGGGAAATTGTGGTGTGCAGATTTTGTTAAAAATCGGCCTCACGCCTGGGTAAAAGGTTTTCATAGTTGAATATTATTTCCTCTCATGCGGAGGTGGTCGTTCAGGGGTACCGAGTTTAAAAATGGTTGCAGAATAATCCGAGAGAGATTTAACAGGATGGCACCAATCAACTTTGCATTGAATAGCAATACAGATCGAGAATCTCTCTAGTCATGATGCAGGAAATCTTTCGGGGCGAATCATTTCACATGCTACTGACTTTCCATACCCATCCATTCCTCCGATTTTAAACCAGATGATGCCTACTTGTAGGGAATGTTAAAGGAGTATGTGTTTTACTGTGTAGATCCTCCAAAACCTGTTCCTACCTTACGCGAGCAAATCTTTGCCATTTGAAGAGGTCTGGAGCAGGGATGTTTGGTTTAAACCATTTGATTTAAACCAACATTGTTTATTTTTGTTTAAACGAATTAAAAATCATTGTTTTTTTTGTTTAAACGAACTAAAAATTATTGTTCTTTTTTATTTAAATCAACATTGTTTTTTTTGTTTAAACGAACTAAAAATCATTGTTTTTTTTTGTTTTTTTTTGTTTTTTTGTTTTTGCAAATAAAAATGTAATTAAAAAGTACTCTAAATGAAAGCATGTAGCTAAAACATTTTAATTATATATTTAGATAGTAAATAAATGGGAAGAAAACATGTTCCAGACTTTACCAGTAGAGTACATGTAAGATTGAGCATAGCAGCTAAGTCTGGGTCATATAGTTGAGCGGAGAATGGATGAGACTGTCTGAAATAAGAGTCGCAGGAGCTCTTCTCAAAGAGGGAAGTGCATAACTGGAAAATTCAAAAAAACATTGCCAATTGTAACAACAATAGAATAAGAAGAGCGATTTAACAGTCGACGGGTAGAAAGATTGAAGAGAGTTAGTTATAGTAGGAGTGTTAAGGAGTGACTACACTTTATCAAGGAGAGCTATATGTGTGGAACCACCCCAGATATATAATTCATACTCTATAGAAGGGGGAACAACGCCATTATAGAGCTAGTAACTGGGATGGTGAGAAGAAGCCATACTGGCAATCAGAGATAAGATTAGAAGATTTGAGATGTTTCCAAATCTTCTTGTTAAGAGTAGATACGAAAACTTTATTAAGAACACAGGTTAAAGCGATTTTACGATAGTTGGATTGTTGACTGGAATCCCGCTTGTTCAGCAGATGCTGAGTGAATGCATTCTTTCAGCAGAAGGGAAAGGTTAAAGTTTATAGAGAGTGAGGAAGCAGGTTACCAAGGCAGGGTGCAAGCTCAGCAGCACAATATTTGAGGATCACTGAGGCACAGGCCAAAGCGTCCCATCCGTCAAAACTTTCAGAATGAAAATAAGGTCAATTGTTCGAAAGGAGAGAGGAAAATATCCTGGAACTGCTCCAGTGAATTAGAGGAAAAAGTTTGAGCAAACAGTTCAGCTTTAGTAGAAGTTACGACAGCAAGCAGTATTACCGACAGAGATACAAGAGGAAGGAGAGAGGAAGAAGCAAAGTTGGAGTTGACATTTTGAAATTGCAAAATGTCAGAAAAGTGTGAGGTAGGAAGAATCTCAGTGACAAATATAATTTCTACAAAGAAAGTTTTTAGTCGAAGAGCTGACTTTTGCCAATCAAGAACAAACATTAAAGCACTGAGTTTCTGGATTTTAGCACAACGATAATTTCTGATAACAAATCAAATTTATCACTACTAGTTTAAGGGATAGAGAATGGAATGCATGCACCCACATCAATATATATATATATATATATATATATATATATATATATATATATATATATATATATATATATATATATATATATATATATATATATATATATATATATATATATATATAGTTGAAAATAATCCCAAATATGATTTTGAGAAAAGTGATAAAATGTCTGTTTAAAATTAAATTGTTGTTTTTGAGTGCTTAGTATAAATATTTTGGCTCAAAACTTATAAGAACACTAATAATGATAATGTAAACACAATACAATAAAAAAAAAATTAAATATTGATTTTAAAGGGAAAAAAACAAACAAACCCAAAAAACATGGTTTTTATTGTTTTTTATGAAAAAAAAAACATTATTTTTTTAAAGGTCTTTTTCCCACCCTGGTATGGAGCAACCTCTCTTCCAGGATATGTATGAGAATCTGCGTGAACGATATGCACACTGTCTACAGCGAGTCAGTGCATACTTCGAACACTTACATTAAACAAACCGTCGCAAAATCAACACTAATAGTGTACATGTTAGTTTTTTTTTTTAGGAAACATAACATCAAATATGGCAACCTGGTAACATTGTTCGTCTTTTCATTTCAGTACTGTATATTTTGGCACATACTATATAGTATATATATATATATGTTATATATATATATATATATATATATATTTATATATATATGTTATATAGAAGTATATAGTATTTATATATATATATATATATATATATATAATATATATATATATATATAATTATATATATATATATTCTTGATATTATCTTGTCACTAGAGATTAACTAATAATAATTTAACTAATTATGATGTAAATATGTTTGCCTTCAGTAATCGAAATAAGTTTTTTTTTATCACCTAAGATCGAATAATAACGAGGCATTTGAGGTGAAATGAAATATTTTGAGATACTTTTTCTATTAGTGGCATATCGGTGAAGTCACGTTTTTGAAGACCCTGTTCCCATACCTCTTGCGGTCGTAAAATGAAACTTTCTAGAAAGTTCCTTCCTCAAATAAGGTAAGATGCGAACTTTAAAAATAAAAATAAAAAATTATATGCCAGCAAGTTTCTACAAACCTCTCCTCCATTATTATTATTATTTTCTTTTTTCTTAAGGGTTCTATGAATAAAGTATAGTTTTCGTTTTTGTATTTGTACTTACGAAACGTGAGAATTGCTCGGGTTTGCGTTCGTTTTGTCAAACTTAGCCCAAAATCATAAGAAATGCTCACCAAACGAAAGGAATTTCCTAAATTCTGTAAGATTGCTATCTTCCGTGCTTCCCGAATTTAAGACGTGCTTACGCAATAATGTAAACAAACAATATGGCAGTTTGGTAGACCTGTTTGAATTAATGAATACTTTATTCAATAAAATCAGCTTTAAACCTAATTTCTTCCAAATGGATAAACTCCATCACAATAGTTGATCAATTATTATTTGTAATATAAACCATTTGTTATGTTTTTATTTCTGTTTATTCCAAATCGACGGGTTCCATCACAACAGCTGATTACAACTATTTGTAAACAAAAGTAAACTTCTTAAGAAATCGCGATCGTTTTTGCACGAAATTCGAACTAAAACTGTGCAAGCATTTCTTACCGAGCGCAAGCACAAATGATAAAAACCGAAAACCGAGGTCCTTTCTTGTAAAAGAACATTAATCAAATGTACGAAATATATATATAGTATATATATATATATGATATTAGAGGGAGATATATATATATATATATATATATATATATATATATATATATATAGTATATATGTTATATATATATATATATATATATTAGTTATATATATATATATATATATGTATATATATATAGTATATATATATATATATATATAAAGATATTTATATATATATATATATATATATATATATATATATATATATATATATATATATATAT
>JABUQX010117168.1:0-12500 GCA_015478945.1 Trachelipus rathkii | reverse complement strand
ACGCGCAATGTAATATGCGGGAGATATTGCCATTTGGTGGTGGATCTCTCATGGTCTTTGGAGGCATATCTGTAACGGGTCGTAAAAAATTGCACCTCCTAGATGGCGGTTCCCTAACCGTCGCACTTATGTCTTATCTGTGACAAAATATCTACATACGAAGCTATGAAACCATCCAGGCTTTCAGACCATCTAAGAAAAATGAACCCTGATAAGGTAGAAGAAGACTTGTCTTATTTTAAAGCACTTTCTTGATAAATATCCTAATAGAAAGTCTATTCAAACAATGCTTTCCAGTGCTACATCGAAAGTTGATGACGGTTTAATCTGCTCATATAATATCTCAAAAAATGATTGCCATTCAGGGAAGCCTCATACCATTGGCGAAGAGCTACTTTTGCCAGCTGCAGAGGAGGTACTTCGCAATGTGGTACATCATCCTTCACCAAGCCAAATTATTAAAGCAATTCCGTTTTCTGCTATCAAAGGGCCAATGCTTAAAACGATTTTATTTCTTTCTTTAATTATGTTACCGAATTTTTTCAAGGATCTAAAAGTAGCCATTTGAGTGAAGAACTCGAGACCTGCAAATGTGATATTGCGTATATGATGAGTATATAGGATGTCAATTGTGACATCAACTTTGAGTTGTGCAAGGCAGTCGATATAAATCCTTCTCAACGCAAAACTCAGTTATGCTTGCTCACATTATGAGAAGCTTTCAGAATTCAAACAAAATATTGATCGTAGGGAGCTGTCTCAATTTCCGAATATGGTACAGCTAGAAAACGATGTAAACATATTAGATGACGACCTCCTGATTTTTTGTGGCCATTTGAACTTATTGCAAGAGGATATGAAGCGCAGAATATCAAGATCTTGTAGCAATCTCCAAGTCAGCCTAGATGGGTAATCATTCCCGTTTTTGCAGTATGCACAGAATGAAATCCATTGTCCACTATGCCAATATGGAGTTGATTGATTTATAAGAATGACTTATCGAATTAAAGCCCCTCTTTAAACAATGCATACCTAGGAAGTTCCTAGCTACAAAGGCATATTCATTGAAACGCTACGCCAAAGTGTGAAGAAAGCTTCAAATGTTTGTCATGCTCCCGAATTCCTATATGGCATGAGCGCGTAGTATTTATTGCTGTGCTTCGACTTGACTAACTATAGTAGAGAAACGCCAACAAGTCGTCAAGAGGAGTGATTTGCGACTTCTTTTAAGCAGCATTGAACCTTATATACTAAATGTTGAGAATAAAAACACAAAGCAGCCATCACATTAAATATATATAGTGATAACTTAGGAGGTTATACAACAATATAACCATTTTATTTGCTTAATATTTGAATACATGTGCCTTTATAAATAACTTTGTCTGCTTTTTCAACAGAGTTTTAGTTGTTCATAAACAAATAAAAATATTTTATTGTTATTTTGATAATTTAGATTTTAAAAATGTATGGTATTTATACTGTGTCAATTGTATTCAAAGTTCAAGTTGTAATATGGGCAGGTGGCTGTGGGCGTGAAAATAAATTAAGGATTCAAGTGGGAGCTCCTCCAAAAAAGGTTGGGAAACACTGAGCTAAACGAAAAATTCTGGAAATGAGTACACAAATTAACTAGAAATTACTGGAAATTGTTACTTAAAAACCTGTAAAAACCATTAACAGCGACCGATGAAAAAGGATATCCGCCACCAAATAAATTTAGACGAATTCAACCGGACAAATGACAAAAATATCACGTCCACTGCAAAGTTTTAACTTTTTGATATATATATATATTATACTATATCACTATTAATATACTATTAATATATATAAACCATTAATTATAATATATAATATACTATATACTATAGCCTTATATATATATACTATAATATATTATTATATATATATAATATATATTATATATATACTTAAATATATATAATATGGCTATTCAGTAGGATCTTTCACCGAAAAGGTATTTTATAAAATTTTGTATTTTTTCCCACCTTTGAGAAGTTTTTTTTAAAAACAATAAGCATATAGATTAAGTGCCAAGTAATAAGTTAACCATGGGTAAAAGCAGTTTCTGATCAGGACTCAAGTTGGCGTGTGTGTGCGTGCGGCTCATCTGTCTACCGAAGCAGACTCTGGTGGCTTGACTCGCATGCTTGCATGACTCTATGGCTCATGGCCTTTCTATTTATTGACTCACTATCTATATATTATATACGATATATATACATATATAATTATATACAAATACTATTAAGATATATTCATATACTATATATATATATATTATATATTATATATATATATATATATATATATATATATTATATATATTATATATATAGAGAGAGAGAGAGAGAGAGAGAGAGAGAGAGAAGAGAGAGAGAAGAGTCAATAATATAGGAAAGCCATTGAGCCATGAGTCATCAGCCATGTGACTCAAGCCACCGAGTCTGCTTAGGTAGACAAACGTACGCACACACACGCCACTTGAGTCCTGATCAAAAACTGCATTTAATTATATAATTAGTCAGCCTCTAGAAGAGCCACAATCCATTACTCAAAAAACTACAACTGCTACCAGGAAAAGGAATACATTGCAGAAATGCTGGTCCATTTTAGTTAGAACAATGTAAAAAAAAAAAAAAAAAAAAAAAAACAAAAAACAAAAAAAAAAAAAAAAAATATATATACTATTATATTATATTATATATACTATATATTAATATTATATAGAATAATATTATTTATATTTATATATTATTATATATATATATATTCAAAAACTACAATAGCTACATGCGCCAAGAGGGATACATTTTCTGGTAATCCTCGTAAAAATTTTTGGATAGATCCAAATGTAAAAAAAATAAAAAAATAAAAAAAATTCATTGTGATAATTATATTGTAATATGATTATGATGGACCTTTTACTATGTTAGGTATTTCTTACTGTAAAAATAATAGATTTCATTAAATTTTGCTTTATTTTTTGTTTTAACTAAAGAATACCCCAAGGGATATACCGCACCACGATGGCAGGAGTCGGCGGTCTCTCGGCCTTTCCGGAACTACGGGTAGGACGTAATTCCCCCCTTCCGGGGAGGGTCTTCCGAACCCCGCTCTTTGGTATTGGGTGTCGCGGTCTCCGCCCGCTCCCCTACGGGGTATGGAAAACGTCCCACCCCTGTGTTCCCCGTCGGCTCCGAGCCCCTAAATTGCCTTGTAATACCTTTAAAAACAACTAATATAATATATATATATATACTATGTCCCAGCACCTCCAAAAAAAAAATTCGTCAATTTTTGTTTATTTTTTTTTTTATTTTGTTTTATTACATGTTCCGAACCAAAATTTACAAGGATTCCAAAAAAATGTTTTTCATTTTGCTGTAGCTTTTGTAGTTTTCGAGATAGATTATTTTTGTTTTATTTTTATTTTTCTTTTTTTTTTTTTTTTTTTGTTTTTTTGTTTTTTTTATCAGTTTCCTCGTAAAAAATTGGACCAGCATTCGAGCAATGTATTCCCTTTTTCCGGTAGCACTTGTAGTAGTTTTTGCGAGATATGGATTGTGATCTCTTCTAGAGGTGGCCAATATATAATATATATATATATATATATTACAATAATATATATATTATATAATATATACATTATATCTTTTATCTAGATATTATATGTATATATATATATAGTATATATATATATATATATATATATTATATACTATATATATATATATATATACTATATATATTATATATATATAGTTATATAATAATATATATTATTAATATATATATTATATATAATATTATATATATATAGGTATATTGGTTAGAGCGACAATTATCATCGATCCATATCTCAAAAAACTACAAATAGCTACAGCGAAATTAATACATTGTTGGAATCCTGCAAAGATTTTTTATAATAAACTGCTAAAAAAAAAAAAAAAAAAAAAAAAAATAAAAAAAAAAAAAAAAAAAAAAAAAAAGAAAGAAAAAAAAATCATATCTCAAAAAACTACAATAGCTACAGCGAAAGAATACATTTTTGGAATCCTTGTAAAAATTTATTAGTTACTATAGAAACAAAGATGAAAAAAATCAACTCTTAAAATAAAATTGCAATTTTTTTTTTTTTTAGCAGCAGGGAATTATATATATATATATTATTTTGTAAAGGTATTACACGGCAATGTAGGGGCTCGAGCCGACGGGAACACAGGGGGACGTTTCCATACCCCGTAGGAGGGGCGGAGGAACCCCCGCGACACCCAAAATACCAAGAAGCGGGGGTCCGCGACCTCCCCGGAGGGGGGGAATTAGTCTACCCCGTAGTTCCCGGAAGGCCAGAGACCCCGACTCTCTGCCATCGGTGCGGTATACCCTTGAGGGTATTCTTTAGTAAAAAGAAAAAAAAGCAAATTTAATAGAAAGTCTATTTATTTTAACGAGTAACCAAATAAAAGGTCTCTCTAAATAGGCTCTCTTAATCATATTACTATAATTATCTTACAATAATATTTCTTTTATTTTTTATTTTTTTTTACATCTTTCCTTTTTAAAATTTTACCAGGATTCCAAAAATGTATTCCTTTTCGCTGTAGGCTATTGTAGTTTTTGAGACTATATTATATATATATATATTATTTTTTTTTTTTTTTTTTTTTTTTTTTTTTTTTTGTTTACATTGTCCGCCCTAAAATTGGACCAGCATTCCAGCAATGTATTTCCTTTCCTTTGGCTCTTTAGTTTTTGAGATATGGATGAGATATTTGTGGTTTCTAAACCAAATTATCACATATATTATATTATATATATATATATATTATATATTATTTATATATATATATAATATATATAATAATATAGATATAGTATATATATATAGCATTATATATATATTATATAGTATATTATATTATATATATATAGTATATATATATATATATAAAGTCGTTTTGTGATTTAAAACTAACGAATACCCTAGTAGACCTCATAGATACCAGTTGCCGTGGTCTTCTCGGCCTCTAGGTGGACGACGAGGAGGATTCGTCCCCCTTTGTCCCCCATCGTCTCGAGCCCCCTAAATAAATAAAAAAAAGAATAAAAAAATATTTTAATTTCAGGATATATATATTATATTATATATATATATATATTATAATCTAATATATATATATATTATAATTTACTAATATTATATATAATATATATTATTATATATAATAATATAATTATATATAATATTATATATAATTATAATATAATATATATATATATTTATATATATAATATAATTTTTATATAATATATATTATATATAATATATAAATATTTTAATATATATATATATATATATATTATATATATTTATTGAAAGCTTACTTTGTGTACTTTGAAAATGATGAACTGCGTCAAAAAAAAGTTTACAAATCCGAGCCATAAATTATTTGTCGTTGAAAAATAGGATAAACATTTTTTAAATTTTTGAATTTAGATTAGTACGATAGCAAAAAATATTGCAATTAACAGATTTTTCCTCTAATATTAAATGGTGATGTGGTAGAAAGACATACATTACGTTCATAACTAATTAATTCATTACTTCACACAACAAATATTGCTTTAAACTATAAACAAATCGTCAAGCCATGAGCCATGAGCGACTCAAGCCAGTGCGACTAAAGCCAGTCGACTGACTCTACTTCGCTAGACAGACATATGCACGCACAAGCCAATTGAGTCCTGATCAAAAACTGCATTTATGCCTAACTATGTTCCTAACGTAGCTTAAGTAACCTTACTTACTTACTTATTTACTTACTTAACTTATTACTTAACCTAACTAACCTTACTTACTAATTATATAGATTATTATACTATTTTCTTTGCAGTAAATGTAAATTTGTTTTCCCTCTCCATTGAAAATTTTATCCGTTTTTTCCCACAAAAAAATTTACAGGAGAAAGATCCTACTGAAATATATATGTTGTGTTATATATATATATATATATATATATATATATATATATATAATATATAATATATAATATATATTATATATATATATATATATATATATATATAATATTATAATATATATATATATATATATATTATATGGTAAAACTTAATTTTCTTTCTGACCTTCGATTTCGATATATCGAAATATACTATCGATACCGATATCTATCGAATTACTATATATATATATATATATATCATATATCATATTATATATATGTTAATATAGAATGCTAGTTGGTTAAAAATTATGTATAGTATATATATATTATATAGTATATATATATATATATATATATTATATATAGATAATAATAATTTGCCCCTAGAAGAGCCACAATCCATATCTCAAAAAAACTACAATAGCGCTACCGGAAAAGGAATACATTGCTGTAATGCTGGTACAAATTTTTTTTCGAAAAAATGTAAAAAAAAAAAAAAAAAAAAAAAAATTGTGTAATAATTATATTAATATGAGTGAAAAGCCTATTAGAGCTTTTTAACGTCAACTCGTTAAAATAAATACGACTTGTGTGAGACTAAATTTGTTTTTTTTTTAACTAAAGAATACCCCAAAGGGTATAACCGCACCGATGGCAAGAGTCGGGGTCTCTCGGCCTTCGGAACCGTACGGGTGGACATTCCCCCCTCCGGGAGGTCTCGGAACCCCCGCCTTTGGTAATTTGCGTGTCGCGGGGTTCCTCCGCCCTTCCCCTACGGAGTAAAAACGTCCCCCCCCCTGTGTTCCCCGTGCTCGAGCCCCCTACATTGCCGTTGCAAACACCTTTACAAAAAAGTATATTATTATAGTTATCAACTATGCCCCCTTGCTCGAGCTCCCCCCCATGTATACTCTATAGGTTAGCGTTGAACTCGACCATGGTTTGATGTCAGGACCTACAAAAAATCCAATTATGTTTAGATTTTTTTTTTTTTTTTACATTTTCCTAACCAAGATTTCCTAACCAAACATAATGTTATAGATATACGTGTCGCAAAATTAAAACCATCTAATAAACTGTTGTTTTCCACTGGCATCTAAATTAGGAACTACCCTTTGAAACTGTTTCGTTAGACAAAGAAATACATAATTAAAAAGGGCATCAGTGTAGAAAATTCTAATATTTGAAAAAAAAAAGATAATTATTTGAGAAACAGTATCTCGAACCACAAGATTTTACCTATGTACATTAAAAAAATAAAAACTTTTCTCCTATTTTCGGTAATTTCACATTCTTTATGACACTTTTACAAACCTTTTATCTTAGTTCTCAAACTAAAATGTTGCAGCCAATGCTAACATTATTAACATTTATCACAAATTTTGGAATTAAATCCTTCATTCAAATTTCATATCACAAAAATAAGAACCCAACATACAGCTAAAAATTTTTAAAAAAAAATGATGTTATATATATATATAAACATCTTCATTTGAAAGGTTCCAATAATATTAACTCAATGAATAAAGCATCTTAGTAAATATATTAGGGTGAGATTCAAAAATATGATATTAAAAATCTATATTCCTTTCCATGTGATTTTATACACCTTATATACTTATATATATTATATAATATATATATGCATTATAATATATATATTCATACTATATATATCATACTAAATATTATGTGTGTTGTGTGTGTGGTTTCTATGAATAAATTTTAGATTCTCGGTAATCTTGGTATAATCGATACACATATATCGAAAATCGATTTTAAAAACTAATTAGAAGAGAAAGAACTAAGTACTACCCATATATAATTTATATATTTATATATAGCTATATATACTATATGTTATATTATAATATATATATATATTATACTACTATACTATAATATATATATATATATATACTATATATATATATATATTATATAGTATATATATATATATTAGTTATATACTATTATATATATTATTTACTATATATATATATTAATATATATTTATTATTATTATATATACTATATATAGTATATATTTATACAAATACTATATATATAATATAAATATATTATAGTATATATATAATATAATATAATATATATATATATATAGTTTATTATATATATATATATGTATATATACATATTTATATATATTATACTCATATAGTATATTATACTTATATACATTAGTATAAGTATATAATCATATATTAAGAATAATATACTATATATTATATATATTAGTATAATGACTATATATATATTATATCTCATATATATAAGTCATGACTATAATAATACGGTGATAAGTGGGGTAGTATACTACGTTATAAGGACTTATTGCTATTATAAAATATTTAGAGGTAAGGTAATATTATTTGCAACTATTATAGTTTAAATATATAGACACATTTCACGTATGGTAAAAACTTAAATAAAACTCAGAAATACATATTTTAGATAAAAAATAAGAAAAATTGAATATAAAATAAGAATATTTGTATCTAAAATGGGAATATTTGTAGCCATTAAGATACAGAACCTTCTTTCTTACGTCAATCTACATACAGTTGCAATCATCAGGAATTGTAAACGAGCGTAAACGACTTTTGTCTTGCCCTATTATAAAGTGAAAATCATCATAAGTTCTTGAATTAATTTGAGAACGTTCCTTGATTCTGAGTCGGAGAGCCTCGAATGTTACTATTTTGGAATTAGGTTTCATTATTAATTAGTGTCTAATATAGAATGCTAGTCTGGTTAAGGAAATTATGATGTGATAACAAGTACATTAATAGTACATATAATATAAAATATATATAAAGTATATATATAATATATATATATATATATATATTATATATATATATATATATATATATATATATATATATATATATAGTATTATTATATATATAAGCATGGCAAGGTGGCGTTAGCCGTCGATATGTGTATCTTAAAAAACTATTAATGTTGCTACAGTAAAAAGGAATACATTGTTTTAATCCTGGTAAATTGTTAGTATGAAAATCACTTTTAAAAATTTAAAAAAAAAACGGTTTTTAAAAAAAAAAAAGTGGAAATAAAATGTAGAATAGTAATTTTTAAACTTATTTTAATTACACGAAACCTACGTTGTCCTTTAAGTGTTGGTGGTGTTTAAAACTAAGATATACCCAAGGGTTAAAACCGCCAGACGATGGCAGGAGTGCGGGGTCGTCTCGGCTCTTTCGCGGAACGACGGGTAGAACTATTTCCCCCCCTTCCCTTACGTGGTATGGGAAAACGTCCCCCCTATGTTCCCCATCGGCTTGAGCCCCCTAATGTGCCTAATATATATATATATATATATATTAATATATATATATATATAAAGGATATATATATATATATATTATATAATACATATTCCTATCTATAATATATATATATATATATATTATCATATACATATATTATATAGTATATATTATAAAGTATTTAATTTTTGTTGCACGTGAGAGAGAGGTTAGCGAATTAGACCCCATTACATGAACTGTTTTAGCAGATGCCAGGATGTTTGATAGAATTTTTCAATTAACAAAACATATTAATTGTTATTTATAATTATTTATTACATTAATTATACTTAAATAATAATTTTAAATGCAACTAAATTTTACGCTGATTCAAAAAATGTATTCTGCATTTTACGAATGTTAGCTAATTTAATAGTTCTTTAAATACACATATGACCGCCTAAGATCTAAACGCTGGCTATATATATAATACTATATAGGATGAGGTAGTATACTTAAGTCTTCCTTATCTGAATCCTATCGATATTTTAAGTTTTAAAATGCGATTTTCGAATATATGTGTATCGATACCCAAATAAGTATACCGTAGAATCTAAATTTATTATAGAACATATAGTATATATCATTATATAATAATATATAGTATATAGTATATTATATATAGTATAATAATTATATTATACATATATATAATATATATAATATATAGTATATTAATAATGTATATATATATAATATATATAAATATATATAATATAGTGTATATATATAATATATTAAGTATATATACTATTATATATACTATATATAATATATATATCACTATATATCATATATATCTATATATATAGTAATAACCATAATTAAAGATGAACTTATTCTGGTATGTCAACAACTCTTTCAATATCTAACTGTATATATAAATTTGAAGGTCATAAATTTTTTTTACTGTGTTTAGTGAGGACGTATTTTTTGTTCCAATTTTTTCTTGAAAATTATTGAATTTGAAGATTTATTATCCTAAATATTGTGAGAATGAATCTATATCGTTTTAATAATGTTATTAATCTTTTACACAAGCAGAAATAACAAGACATTGTAAAAAGTATTGACAAAGAATGTGAAAAATTAGTTGTTGTAGTTGGTAAAGACAGAGTTTTTAAAAAGTCAGTTGGCAAATATGTGGCTGGGACTATACTGTTTTCTCCCAAATATTTTTTTTCATAATATTAGGACTGACACTGATGCCTTTTTAATTATGTATTTCTTTTTTTACATAACGAAACAGTTTCCAAGGTAGTAACCTATTTAAATGTCAGTGAAACCCAACAGTTATAGATTGTGAGTTAATTAATTGTTTAATGTATATATATATGGCCGAGCCTCTAGGAAGAGCCAACAATCCATGATTCTCAAAAACTACAATAGCTACAGGGAAAAGGAATACATTTTTTGAAATCCTTGTAAAAATTTAGTTTGGATAAGGCAAATGTAAACCAAAATAAAAAAAATATAAAATAACATAAAAATTGCTTTTTTTTGGCGGGGAGCTCGAGGCGGGGGGACATAGTATATATATTTTTTGTAAAGTACTTTCAAAATCAATTATAGGGCGGCTCGAGCCGACGGGGAACATCAGGGGGGGACGTTTTTCCATAGCCCGTAGGGGAGGGGGCGGAGGAACCCCCGACACCCAAATACAAAAAAAGAGTCGGGGTTCCTGAGACCTCCCCGGAGGGGATAATAGTCCAACCCCGTATCCCCGGTAAGGCCAGAGACCCCGACTCCTGCTATCGGTGCGGTCTACCCTTGGGTATTCCTTAGTTAAAAAAAAACAAAAAATTACTAGAAAGTCTATTTATTTTAACGATGTAAACGGTATAAAAAGTCTCTAAATAGCTTTCTACTCATTATTACTATTATATTTTTTAACAATAATTTTTTTTTTTACATTCCGCACTAAAATTGTGTTTACAAGCATTCCAGCAATGTATTCTTTTCCCGGTAGCTGTTGTGGTTTTTGAGATATGGATTGTGTCTTCTGAGGCTGACATAAACTATATTATAGTATATTATATAATATATATTATAGTAATATATATATATATATTTATATATATATACTATATATATATTTATATATATATATATAATAATATACCGTTTATATATATATTATATATATATATATATATATATTGATATTATTATATTATCATATATATATATAATTATATAAATATATATAGCTAATTAGTATATATATATATAGATATAGATAATATAATATATTAATATCGATGGTCGATGATATCGGTATCGATTTATATTTTCAGATATATCGAAATCGTAAGTCAGAAAGAAACTTAAGTTTTCCTATAATATACGTATATAATTTACTTTTCTTTTGTTAAAATTATTTCTTTCATATTATTTTTCTGTTTATTTACGATATTATTATAAATGAGACATACATATAAATATATAATTTATATATATATACTTATAATATATATTGATATATATTAATTATATATAATATATATATATATATATAATTCTTAATTCTTGTGAAGTCACTACATAACGAAAAGTACCAGAAAGAAAAAAAAATGCAATTTCGTTTCTTCTAAATATATTTCACCAATATATATTATAGTATCCTTGTCAATTGTGCGGAGTTGAGGTTTCTAATCCATTTCGATTTCTATTGGATGTTCGTTTTTTTACTTTTTTTGTTGATAAAAGTCAAAAATAAACATGAAAAAAAAATCTCCTTTTTTATGGAGAAAATATAAGAAATCAGTCCAATTATTGAAATCTGTGTAACCTAACGTAAACTTTAACTGTAACCTAAATATATTAAAATCTAGATGTGATAATTTATTTCACTTTACATTAATTCAATAAATAAATTCACAAATAAACATGCTGTAATAAACTTATATAAATGTAGGAAAAAAAGTTCAAATATTTTTCGCTACGAGGCTATGTACATTTTTGTTCATAACCGTAAATCATGAAAAAAAAAATTGACTTCGTCTTATACATTACTCACAGATAATTGACAAACCCATTAAAGAGATAAGATTATATTATAATATTATATATGGTTATATATATATATATATATATAATATATATATAATATATATATAATATCTATATTATATATATATATATATATAGTTAT
>JABUQX010117167.1:25000-27057 GCA_015478945.1 Trachelipus rathkii | reverse complement strand
TGAACGAAGTTGATATATATATATATATATATATATATATATATATATATATATATATATATATATATATATATATATATATATATATATATATATATATATATATATATACTGTATATATATATAAGGACTGGAGAGGAGAGTAATTTTTGGGCTAGTACTGCTATGTTTGGGAATTTAGCTTTGTTCACCTTCCACCAGACCAATTAAGGAATTCTTCTTTCCCAGATTAGAAATTGACTTGTAAAAATTTCAATTTCTTTTAAGAATTTCACCTTTTGAAGAGCCACTGATTTTCTTTTTTTCCTTTTTACACTAACTGACTCGCTGTCACTTTCACTTTTTTCAAACTTATAAAAACTAAGTAACTTTGCAGTAATCTTTTGCTCCTGATGATTTTGAGGTACTTGGCAAATCTAAGTTTATTGTAGATAATACTCATTCCTGAAAATGACTCATCGCCTGAACCTTCTTCTGTATTGCAACTACTATTATCACTTTCTACCTTCAATTATTTGCATATTTTTTCAAGCATCCATTTTCTACTCAATTCTCTTATTTTATTAGAAAATAAGTCAGTTAGTATCTTGTATACTACAGTATTTAAAACAATTATCTTGTTTTGATATGTCTATTGATCTTTTCTCTTCCTTTTTATTCATAAATCTAAACTCTAAGGCCTTCCTCAGCTCTTCTTTATTCTCTGCTGTCATCCTCAGAGTTTGAGAGATATGCTGGAGAGCTCAAATATGTAGAATAACTGATATAATTGATTTTGCCTTATAGTTTCCGTAACCATAAGAAATGGTTGCAAAACTCTTAGAATTTTTTCAAGTATTTGCCATTTATTAGCAGTCAAAGCTTAAATGATTGATTGTTCTATAATATAATCTTGCAGAGGTCTTTTCAAACATTCAATTCTTTCTAGAATCAAATATATGCTATTCCACCTTGTATTAACATCTTGAATTGGATCTTGCAAGATGTGGATCCAAGTCTCTTTGTATTCTTTTAAGTTCATTACAGCTTAAAAACTGGAATGATTGAAATGTGTACAAATATTCCTACATTTCTTTATTAAATCCCAATGTTTTTTGAGAAAATAAGGCATCTTTAATAAATTGAAGTTTATGAATAAAGCAAGAAAAACTTGTGTATCCTGCTAAATCAGTTCCAAGTTTCATGTTATATATGCTCCATCTCGAAGGATCAGATGGATTATGTTAGGAGAAATTTCCCAATTATTCATCGTAATTTCAAAACTCATAGTGATTTTAATTCCAGAATGAGAACCTGGGAAATACTTGCAATGGAGTACACAGTCCATTTTTCAAACTCGCTGGTAAGACAGAGTGCAGTTAAAGAAATAAATGAGTCATTTGAATTATTTAGCTCTCTATATATCTGTAGTAAATGATATCTGATCAGCCTTAGATAACTTCTCGAATACTGCTGATCTCAATTTCCTGTTTGAAGTTGGTAACATTTTCTCTACAAAATATTTTCTACTAGAAAAAGATATTTTGGTTGAAAATGGGCAATAAGTTCTTTGAATCCCTTCTCTTCTGTGACTGTGAATGGCTGGTTACTCATTGCGATAAAATTCATTATTTTCTGTATTTGGGGTCATTGATATGCCAAATCATTTTTGGGGAGAAACTCTCCTCAAAACTCACTTATTTCACAGCTTGGATCTATTGTTCTTTGTGGTTTCCTGTTCTAGAAAATACAAGACTCTCCCTTTTACTATTAAAATTTTTTGACTTCCAGATATTCTCTTCAATGATGATTTTACTAGGGGTGTACCGGAACTGAAATTTTCGGTTCCGGCCGGAACCGGAATTAGCCGGAATCACAAAAAAAATTCCGGCCGGAACTGGAATTTCTAATGAACTTTCCTTTAACTATAAAGAAATGTAAAAAAAATAATTCTATATAACAATCTATATATATATATATATATATATATATATATATATATATTATATATATATATATATATATATATATATATATATATATATATAGAGTTATATATATATATATATATATATATA
>JABUQX010117167.1:17500-22500 GCA_015478945.1 Trachelipus rathkii | reverse complement strand
ATACCAGAAAAGAGGCTGAAATCAATACTCTAATTTCCTTTAGGTGCTGATACCGATAACGATACTGATACTTTAATTAATATAATACACAGTAATTAGATAGAACATTTGTGTACTGCTATGCAACTCAAGATTGCATTACCTGTACAACCAATACTTAGTCATTTATTTCATATTTGGCTGTGCCCAAGTATATTTATATTATAAATTAAAATAGTATCTTTAAGGAATAATAAATGCAAATATAATATTAATAACTTTATGTTTGTGTTTATTCAAAAAATATTCCATTTCCATTTTCCAGTAAGTATTAACAAAGTTTAGCTACTAGCTTTTATATTTTAACATGATTACAATTTACAAGAAGATTCTTTAACTAGCTACAATATAAAGAATAAAAATAATTAAAGAGACCTCAATTAATCAGCTGAAAAGACAATATAAAAACGCCATTAATCAAACATGACAATAATAATATACTCCTTAAGATAAAGATAGATATCATTCAATACTAAATTCAAAAATTCTCAAATTGTGATGCAAAACATTAAGCTTTTAGTATCTTGGAGAGAGCCTGTTCATTTTTGGGTGTTTACATTTCCACCTACACTAAAAAAATACTCGTCTCGACTGATGAGGAGGGGCTGATAAATATTTGCTTACAAGTGTGGGTTTTTTTCGGGGTTCTCAGACTTTACAAGAAGGAAAAAAACAACCATACAGCATGTTGATAGGCATTATAGCGCATATACATGCATATTTTCATTTGGAATTGTTTTTTTTTTTCGTGCAGTGGTTTTTTTTAGAGCTCAACTCAATGGTCCGGGGGGGGAGGGGCTGCATAAAATTTGGTGTGGAATGAGATCAAGGATGGGTCCAACAGGAATGAATCAAATATCATAATAATTTATAAATTTCTTAATGCAGTGAATGCTGGAAAAGTCTCAAAATGGTCGCTTAAAAACGCTGAAAATTTGCGAAATTTTTGAAAAATGAAAAAAATTTCCCAAAATTCAAAAAATCGACTTTGAACCATTATAACAATTGTTTTCACTCATACTAGATGCGATTAATAGGTGCACCAAATTTTTTCGCTCTAGACCTCATATTTACCGAGATACAGCAATGGGTTGTTTTTATGTAACAAATGGGCTTGGTTTTTTTTGTGTAACGGCACTATATATATAGCGTCGGGTGGGGTGACCAGGCCCACCTTTTTTGGAGGGGTGATTCAGTCCACTCTAAATAAAAAAATTTTTTTTAAAAATTTAAACATTTTTTTCGCTCATTTTATTAAAAAAAATTTTCGCTCATTTTAGTACTACAAGTTTTATTTAGATCATCTTTAATTTTAGAGAGTTTTTATATTTTTAAAAAATATAATAAATTAGGCTATAAAATGGCCTTCAATAGAATTTCACTTTTGAAAAATGTGTTTTTTTTTTTTTAACTTTGTTATAAAATGAAAAATTGTGAATGGATTTTAATTATTTTTTCAGTGTATACACTCGAGTATGTTAGCTTTAAACTGGCAAAGTAAATTTTTGTTCCAAACAGTATTAGTGGCAAAATCACGGGCCTAACTTGGTCCGATTCACCATAGGCTGATGAAGGGGTGAATCGGACCACCATTGTTTTTTGTATTTTACGTATTATTATTGACATTTTTATTATGTATAATTAATTTAAATATAATAAATAGTTACTTATATTAAGTAAAAATTAAAATAAAAAATGAAATTTATATAAAAAAAAAGGAATTCCAAAAAGTGTCAAAATTTTTGAGCGGAGAGGGGTGAATCAGACCACCTTATTTTTATTCTTATTTTATGTATCATTATTGACATTTTTATTACTTATTACGAATTTTAATATGATAAATAATTATTATATTAAGTAAAAATTAAAATATAAAATTGAATTTATACGTAAAAGAGGAATTTAAACAGATGGTCCAATTCACCCCTCAATGGTGGTCCGATTCACCCCTCCAAGGTCAGGCTGAATGAGCTTTATTAAAACTTTAATAAAACTTTTATTATTAGAATTACATTATTATTTTTTTGTGTGCTTATTACCTACTATATAGCCTTGAATTTCAGAAAAAAAAAATTCCAAAGTGCATTAGGGGAAAGTCGGGAGACAGTTATACCTAAAGTGGTCCAAGTCACCCCGCCTGACGCTATATATATATATATATATATATATATATATATATATATATATATATATATATATATATATATATATATATATATATATATACATCTGTTCTGTGGAATTCTCTTCCAACATCTGTTTAACTACTCAATTCTAATCTCCTCACTTTAAAGCCCGTCTGTGCCTATCTGCGTAGCTGGTGTTAGTTGAATTTTGTTGTTTCTAACACTCTCCTTGAATAGGGCATTGCCCGTGAGCTGTGGTGATAAATCGGTGAAAATAAAATAGAGAGCAGTATATATAGATATATATATATATATATATATATATATATATATATATATATATATATATATATATATATATATATATATATATATATATATATATATATTATATATATATATATATATATATATATATATATATATATATATATATATATATATATATATATATATATATATATATATATATATATATATATATATATATATATATATAATTTTGGATTTTAAATTTGAATTTAATGAATATCTTATTATCCTATAATTTGAGATATTTGAGTAAACTTTATTTCAATAATACAGTAGGTATGTAATACACTGTATGAATACTACACAAGGCTACCATTATATTTTGTTAAAAGATGGGCTATGGGTTATGTAAAATAAATCCCTTCCAGCAAAATTTTTAAATATCAAGTACATTAGTAATTTGTCCGGCCGAATTTTTCAAAATTCGCCGGAACTGAAAAAAAATGTCAAATTCCGGCTGGACCGGAATTCTGGTACACCTCTACTTGCAAGCACTGATAATAATGGAAACCTTGGCCCATTTTCATGCCACCACACAAAAGGATTCTCTTCTGTAGGCAGCATCTCCATGTTTTCGTTGAGCCTCATCTCCTCTTTCACAGATTGCAAATTTGAATTATCTTTGCTCCTTGAGGACTGTGCATACTTAACAAAACTTATCATAACCTGAACTAGTTGGGTCTTAAACTGAGACCTAACCTCGATGGATCGACGATGCTGTAAATCTAGACCTATCCTAGATAGATTTATATTACCATAAACCTAGATTGGTAACCATGGCTATGCTATTATTTCTTTAACAGTCTTCCCTTGTGCCTATTTTGTAAATTACGATAAAAAAGAAATTCCGTCAATTTTTTATAAAAAAAAAGTCTATGGGATTTTTTAAAACTTTGAGATGGTATAACTTTTTTTCCTAAAGAGACTGATCATCTATTTATTTTTTATTCTTCATTACTAATTTTTTTTGGTTATAAAAATCTGCTTAAAGGCCCTTACTGTAACTAATTAAAACATATACATTTATTATAAAAAAAAAAAATTAAAATGGTAATAGTAGTACAGAGGGGCTTCACCCCTGATTTTTATTAAAATTACAGGAAATACTCTAAAAAAAATTATAATGAATAAAAAAAAACAAATGTGGCGCTCTTTAAGAAAAAAAGTTACAGCCACTCAAAGTGGTTAAAACTCCCATAGACTTTTCATTTTTGATCCATCCAGGTCTCATTTCAGGCCCTTAGTTCCAGGTATGTTTTGTGAGGTATACACAGAGAAAATATATGTATAGCTACTTAAAAATTTTTATCATAACCTGAACTAGGATGGCCCTAAAACGAGCACGAGGCCCACTAATTTTTTTTTTTTTATAAGAAAGCCTATGAGAAAATTTTAAACTTTGAGAGGCTGTAAGCTGTTTTCCTAAAGAGAGTGCCACATTTATTTTTTTTTTATTCATTATTTTTTAAAAATAGGCTATATTTTACATTTTTTAAATTAGAGGGTACCGTAAGGGCCTTTAAGCAGATTTTTATAACCAAAAAGATCACATTTTATACTATGGTTTTGTAATATATGTATGTTAAATTTTCCAAATTTCTCACTTTTTATAGTGTGTGATAAGATAGAATTCAGGTCAGTTTGACTATAACAAATGCCTATGGGATTATTCCAAACTTTGAGATTACATTTTCTGAACTAAAATTCTGTAACTTTTTTTCCTAAAGAGACTGCTAGTTTTTTTTTTTTTATTCTTGATTATATTTTTTTATATCCTATGATTTTTATAAAAATCGGGAGTGAACTCCCTCTGCGCTACTATTGCCATTATATTTTTTAAAGTATATTCTGTGATTTTTATAAAAATCAGGGGTGAAGCCCCTCTGCGTTACTATTGCCAAAAAAATTAACCATACTACAGAACGAATATTTTCTTACATAAAGATTACATGTCTTCTTCATTTTCTTATTGTGATCCCTGGTCTACTATAAAGAATTTATTGGTCTAGGTACTATCAATAGGTGCAAATATTTTATAAACTTTTATCATGTCCTTGCTAAGAAATCACGGTAATTGTTACCCAGAGGGTTGTCACCCTCGATTTTTATGAAAATCACAGGATATACTCTAAAAAAATAATAATGAAGAAGTGAAAACGAAAATTGTCTTCTTAGAAAAATACAGCCTCTCTCAAAGTTGTTAAAAATCCCATAGACTTTTCAATATTGATGGATCCAGGTTAGGTCTCATTTCAGGCCCTCTAAGTCAGGTTAAGATAAGTTTTGTTAGGTATACACAGCGAAAATCTATGTAGAATTAACAAATCTTATCATAACCTGAACTAGGATGGCCCTAAAACGAGCACGAGGCCCACTAATTTTTATTATAAGAAAGTCTATGGGAAAATTTTAAAATTTGAGAGGCTTTAACTTTTTTTCCTAAAGAGACTGCCAATTTTCGTTTTCAATATTCGTCATTATTATTTTTTTAAGAGTATATCCTGTGATTTTCAAAAAAAAATT
>JABUQX010117167.1:0-12500 GCA_015478945.1 Trachelipus rathkii | reverse complement strand
TTCCCCAAGAGCAACATCTCTCCTTCTGCAGTAGGGAACATTTCCACTGTTCATCCTCCCATTTCTTCTTCCCCTTCCTCTCTCAGAAGGGCTTTCAATCTCTTCTCCACACCCGCCTTTCAGTTACTCCCTTGTGTCAAGCATTCAGTTCTCCACAACATTGAGACCCCAGGTCCTCCGATCTTTGTATGCGCTCGCCGTCTCTGCTCCGAGAAGCTGAAAATCCTCGTGCTGAATTTGATTACATGCTTGAGCTAGGAATCGTCCAACTTTTCAAGAACAGTGGGGATGCACCCTTGCACCTTATCCCCTTAATGCTATCCTTGTGGGGAATTTATGATCACTGTCCCGGACAGCCATCCTTGTTCCTCACATCCAGTCTTCCACGTTCCACCAGCGGTGTTACAATCTTTCCAAAATAGATTTGGTCCGTGCTTATCATTAGATCCCTGTGGCACCCGAGTACGTTCACAAGACTGCTATGATTACACCTTTTGGACTTTTTGAAATTTTGAGAACCCCCTTTGGTTTACGGAATGCTGCTCAAACTTTCCAACGGTTCGGCTACCCTTCTGTTGGGCCTACATCGACAACCTGCTTATAGCTTCCAACTCCGAAGAGGAACACAGGGAGCACCTTTCTGCTGTCTTCTCCAGACTAGACGAGTACGGTATCCGCATCAGCCCGGAAAAGTCCCTTTTCGGTGTACCCTCTCTCACGTTTCTTCATACAGGTCTCCTCTTGAAGGTGTTCGCCCTTCAGGAGTGTGTTGCCGCCATTCATGCTTTTCCCTTGCCTGATATGCAGAAACAGCTGAAGCATTTCCTCGGTATGCTGAACTACTATCATAGCTTTTTGCCATCAGCAGCTCCTCTCCTCCGTCCCCTCAAAGAGCTCCTCCCCCGAAGAAAAGAGGTGTCTCTGTCAAGGTAGAGTGGACAGAAGAAGGTCGCATCACTTTCACTTCTGTCAAAGACGCACTCGCTGACGTCACTCTCCTTGTTCACCCACAGGACTCTGCATCAACTCGCGTTCAGGTTGATGTCCGACTTCGCAGTCGGAGGCGTCCTGCAGCAACACCTGAATGGTTCTTGGTCTCCTCTTGCCTTCTTCTCGAAGACTACAACCTGTTGAAACATCGCTACATCGCGTCTTTCTGTCAGAGAATTGTTTGCAATAATATCTTCTATATTGTCTCATCAGTTCCTCAAAGTCGGTGTTTCACATTATCGCTGATCACAAACCAATTTCGTCATGGCATCTTGAAATGAACGACACCCCGTCTAGGGAAACTCGTCGTTGGGAGTGTCTCGTACTCACGATAGACATTACGTCACGTCCCAGGTATAGATAATCTAACGAGATTACTTCTATATTTTCACCCTCTTCCGTAAACTACGAGGAAATGGCCACTGTATAGTCATCATAAAAGCTTTCTCTCCCCAGGACTCTTCTCTCTACAACTCTGGGCGAATTTCCCATCTCGGTATACAGAAGAAACTCCTCTATGACACGTCTACTAGTGCTCCTCATCCTTTCGTTCCTTTTGCTTTTCGCAAAAACCTGTTTTTCTTGCTCTTCACACCATTTCTCACCCCAGTATCGCGACTCTCAAAAGCTGGTTACGGCCCGCTTTGTGTGGTGTTAATACCGATGTGCGAAAGTGGACTCGTGAATGCCTTCCTTGTCAGCATTTAAAGGCGCAGAGACACATCAAAGCGCCTCTGGTTCTAGGGAAGTTTCTCTCCGCTGGAGAACATTTTGAGACAGTGCACATCGACATTGCCGGTCCTCTTCCTCCATTTGGTGCGCATTAATACATCCTACATGCATTGATGCTTCACGCGCTGGCCGGAAGACATTCCTCTCAAACTGCCACAGCCGAATTCATAGCCAAAGTATTCCATGACTGGCCGGGTTTTGCGGTTCGAATTCGCCACGTTACCATGGACCAATGATGGGCATTGATAAATCGAAAAGTTAACTTCACAAAAGTTAATCGATAAATATTTACTTAGTTCTCGAAATGATATTTCGAAGAACTTTATAATTCAGTTATCGAAGTTAAATTATTAAGTGGATGGTTCAATTTAAGCTCCGGGCTGATCCCCATTTAGCCTCCTAAAAATGAACATAAAATTCTTAATTTTCAGCCAATTTGAACCAGAAAAAAGCAAAACCGCAGCTTTTTCCCGACCCTAAAACGTCATTTTCCGAGTTTTTTTTCTGTCTGTATTCCTTTCTTTGTATTTCCATTTTTTTTAAAAGCCTATGTCATAGACAGAGTTTCAAGGAGTTTCAAAAAATTTTTTTTTAGAAATAACTTCAAACTTGAACTATACATAGATTGGTTCATTACCCACAAATTGTATTAATTAGAATTTGGAATTTTGACCCCAGATCTTTTGTAATAATAACAAAAGCCAAATGCTTTTGCCTAACTGAATATTAGAAAAAAAGTTTTAAAATTAAAAAAAAAAAAAAATCGCAATATTTTACTCAAAAAACTAACCCAGAAAATCTCTAAAAATAAGGTTAAAAAATGTATTAAAACTTGATTTTTATGCATTATATTAAAATAATAATAATAATAATAATAATAATAATAATAATAATAATAATAATAATAATAATAATAATAATAATAATAATAATAATAATAATAATAATAATAATAATAATAATAATAATAATAATAATAATAATAATAATAATAATAATAATAATAATAATAATAATAATAATAATAATAATAATAATAATAATATTTGGCTGGAGATTGATCTGGTCTTGAGTGGATGTATAGAAGGAAATGCAGTATTCGGTCGGGTAGTTTTAATCCTCTGAAAATTTTGAGTAATGAGTTAATATACCACAAAGAGATTTGGCTGATATAAAAATTCTTTAAAATATTGTAATTATAAAACTGGGAAATGATAGGCTTTTATTTATAAAAAATGATGCTCACAAAATATCTTGGAGGTGACTGACCTAAACTGAACAATAACCAAAAAAATAGCAAATGTAACTAATAATTTTGCTTCCTCTCTCAACTTATCTCAAATATCAAAATATAAAACTAGCCTATGGAGTAACAAATTCAGTGGGGAAAAAATTAGTCAAACAATTGACTAAGTGGTAAAAAATAATGACTGAATTATAAAAATGAGACTAGTCTATATTATATGTGATATTTATTTGATAAAAATGTTGCAGCAATCTAATTATAGTTAGAAAAAGATTTGATGAATTTTTTATATATGGTTATAATTTAAAGCTCTTTTGCGGGTGATTGACTTGAAGTAAACAATCACCTCAGACTCTTCATAAAATAAATTTCAAGATTAATTTGCCAATTTAATAGAATTTAACCTATCATGCAATATCAGATTTATGTTCAGCATTCACTATTCAGTATAGTCAAGGTTTTGACCTATGACAAAATTGGTTATGAAAACTGAAATTTATTTACAAATATAAAATGGAAAAATGATGAAAGGTTTGTTCAATTCTGAATGAATAGCAAATTTACTTATAGTTACACTGGATAATTATGCAAAGCATAGAAAAAATTAGCATAAATATAGCCTATCTATAAAGTAAGCCTATGGGTTAGCTTAAGGTTTTTTGTTTTATGTTATAATTAACTTGAAAATTAAAAAAAAAAAATTTGCAGAGTTTATTTTTTTTAATACACTTCAGGCAAATAAGAAGGAGATTTATAACTAAGAAAACAACCAAATCTCACCTTGAGTTATTTCAGCTTCCCTTCTTCAGACATGGCTTTTATTCCTAAATGCTTAGGATATCCGGGGGTTTGAAGGAGTTGGAACTGCTGTCTTTGCCAGTTACATTTTATGAAATTTAAAGAATATTAGTTTTACTTCTTGGCATCAAATATTTTGAAAAGTATTTGAAAAGTTACAAAAAGCTATTTTGTAAGAAAACTGCAATTTTTTGTACAGCAATTATTCAAGGGGAGGGTCCAATATTTGGTTCGGGCTCAGCCCAATTTTCACCCCTTAAAATTCGATATGAAATTCTTAATTTTCGACCAATTTGGATGGGGAAAGAAGCAAACACAGCTTTTACTGACCTCTAAAACATCGTTTTTAAGTGTTTTTCTGTCTGTAGCATTATTTCAGTATTTTCAATATTTTAAAACCTATGTTTTTGACATTTTTAGATTCAACTCCTACAATTTTTTTCGAAATGACTTCAAACTAGAAATATGCACAGATGGGTTCATTACCTACAGAATGCAAGAAATAGTTTTATGATCTTTTGAAATTTGTGCTCAGCAATGTCAAAATTCAAATCCCACTTTTTTTGGTTTTTAAAATGAAAAATTGCGATAAATTTTCTTCCGCATATGCGATCTGGAGGAAATTTTCAGAGCATATGTAGTCAAGAAAGATGTACATTTTTTACTTAGATAATTTCTTTGTATATGCAGTAGTTTTGCATTTGTTTTTAAAACAAATTTTCCAAAAAAACTTTTTGGTAATTTTAAAAAAAAATTCTTTTGAGTATACAAAAAAAAATATCTAAGTAAAGAAAATGTATCTTACCCGACTATACAAGCATTGAAAATATGATGTTGATCGGACAAGTAGAAAAAAATATATAAATATTTCATCTATGTATATTTCAAGTTTGAAGTCTGATCTATGAGTCATTAATACCAGCATACCTACGACTTACAAAATGACAACCAGAACTCATCTCTAGTGACTCACAGATCACAATACAATCACAAAGTCAGCACCACTGCCATGCATCCTCTCGTACACATTCCTAACCAACATAAAAGAAAAATAACAGAAAGTTATTGCATAAATCAAGATCAAGCAACCCAACACTCTGGAGACCCTATTTTTCACACGATCTAGCAACCCAACACTTTGGAGACCCTATTCTTCACACGATCTAGCAACCCAACCCTCTGGAAATCTTATTCTTCACACGATCTAGCAACCCAACACTCTGAAAATCTTATTCCTCAAACTATATTAAAAATAATACCAAATTGTTTTAAACATCTTACGTATTTAAACAATGTTTTATATTAGATCAGATGTGTTCAATAAAAGAAAATAGTTCCTTGCGAATTGATCGAAAGATTGATTAGAATCGAAGTTCAAAAATGCCTGTAGCCTCCGCCCATGTCACAGTCACCTACAGGAACGTTTTACAAGATTTTAAGTTTAGTATTTAATGTATATATCACAAGCGCACAAGAATACTGAAGCAACACAAAATAACTAGAATTTACATGAAAGGTCTATATCAAGAATGGTCACTGCCCTATAAAGTTAAACTTTACTTTAAACAGTATTTTATTTCAATCTTTAAACGTAAGAACAATTATTTAAGTGCAATCAGTCATGTGGTTAAAGAAAAAGTTTTTAACAGACCAGCGGTTGTGGAGATCGGTTCAAAATTTTCGACTCCGACTCCGGACTCCCACTCCACCCTTTTGAAAATTACCGACTCCGACTCCGACTCCGACGTCCGAGCCTCATGAAATATATACGAGCTCCGACTCCGGACTCGTAACTCCACCCTTTTGAAAAAATTACCGACTCGACTCCGACTCCCTCCACCCTATAGAAAATTATCATATATGAAAAATTAATATATACTAGTATATATATATTATATATAATATTTTTATATATATATATATAGTATATATATATGCATTTCTTCATCTATAATATATATATGATATATATATATATATATAGTATATATATAATATATTATATGAGAGGAATTTCATACCTGTATTAATATATAGTAGTTGAGACTATGTGTTGAAAATAAGAAGGTATATATCTAAAGTTAAAATGGTTCAGATGGGACAAGTAGGGGGCCGGTGTCTAGGTTGAGAAGAAATTGATCAAATGAGAAATGAAGTATTAGAAAAATGTGGTGTGGGGTAAAATTAGAGTAATTAAATTGAAAGTTACGTTGAAATGGTTTCATCATTGTGAAAGGAATGGATGATAGTCGGTTGGTTAAGCGGATGTATAGTGGTGAGTGTGTGGGAATCGAAAAACGCGCTGGACAGAACGAAGGAAAAAGTTTATGGAGCAGTAAAAGGAAAATGCCTGCCGAGGAGAGAAATTGAGGTTGCTGCAAGCAGAGAAAAAGGTGACATAATAGGATTGTGAAAATGGCGAGGTTTGGTGAGGAGTATTGTTGTGGCCCACCAGGGCCAAGGGTATGAACCCCACATTGACGAATGCCATAGTGAGGATCCGTCGCTTTCCCGTGAAGAGCTCTTAAGGTGTTTTCTGAATGCGACGAGTTCTCAGTAAAAGGTATAAAGGGGCAGTAAGGCTGGCTTTCTTTTCTGTCGTCATATTCTTCTACTTCTATTCTGTTCTGTTGCAATGGCTTCACACCTTAACCCCCAGTCTAGGAAAGAGAAGGTGGTGATGATGATGATGATGATGTTTAATAATATATATATATATATAGATATATATATATAAAATTATAATATTATTATATATATATATATCATATTATATAATTATATAATATGATAATATATAATAATATATAATATAAATATATATAATACTTACATTATATAAGTATTTAATATATATATATATATAATTACATATTATATAGCATATATATATATATATATATATATATATATAATATATGATATATATATATATAATAATATAGATATATATAATATATATATATAGGGCAGTAGCAAAAAAAAATTTCGGGGTGTTTGGAATTAAGAATATATATATATAATATATATATATATATATATATATATAATATTATAATATATACTAAGTTTATACTATATATATATATATATATAATATCATAATATAATATAGTATATATAATTACTTATATATATAGATATGATATGGGCAGTAGCAAAAAAAAAAATTTCGCAGGTGGCCAAATTAAGAATATAATATATATATATATATATATAATAGATATATATATTCATATATAATATATATATATTATATATATAATATTATATAAATTATATAATAATTATATATACATATCAATATATAATATTATATATATATATATATCTATATATATTATATGTTTATTATATATATATAATATATATAATATTATATAATTATATATTAATAATATAATATATATTATATATATATAATAGTATATATAGATATATATATTATATATATATTATATATCCATATATCATATATATATATATAATAAATATATAATATTACTTTAATAAAAGGGAATAAAATAATGGGACATAATATAATAATTTTGAAAATAAAAAAACAAATTATAATTTTATTCATATAAAAATTCTTAATTTTGATCCTTAACGGCCAAATGATTGATAACTTCCTACGTTTATATGTGAAGCTTTGATGAACACTCATTGAAGGCCAATTCTGCTAGATTTTCTTCTCATGATAGAATTAAAAGTTGCTTTGAGCTTTTCAGAAAGTAGTGAAATATGTATTTGGATTCCACATTTTGGTGAGGTAAAGGCTAAAATCTGCTAACAAACTTAAATATGACTGGCACATATCAAATTTATTTCAAAATAGCAAAATTTGGATAGATGTCGATGGAATAAGTAACCATTTATAAAGATATAGTAAGTATGATCATTGATTCGCCGAACTTGCCTCTCTAACTGAGTTTGAAAAAAATCATTAAGAATAAAATTGTAATTGCCCATATATCATTTTCATTATTTAAATTGATCTCACAAGAGGCATATATAATTTCTTCATTACAGACAAAGAAAGTTCGTTGCACACTTCCAAACTGTTTGAAAATGTTTCGTTGATGTTTGCTTGAAAATCCTCTTAAACAAACATCACATTTCCCCAATTTGAATAGAGCAGTTGCATGTCACTATTATGGAGAATTGCAATGTAAGTAACATTAATGAAAGAGTAGTGAGAATAAAGTTATAAGACATATAATAAACTTATAGCAAATTTCTTTTGCTTAAGACTTGAAAAGATCTAAGTTTTTTAAAAAAGTTAAATATCTTGATCCATTCGAGGGGGGGGGTAGCCCCTCTTAAGCTTAACAACTGCTTAAAAAATTTATTACGGTGCGTTACACCAATCCTCGAAAATTTCCACCTACCTTGTGTGTCGCCCATTCGTGAGAGTTTTTGTCCATTTTGTGTAGGGAAAATTTTTTTTTTTCTTTTAGAAATAGTAGTTGGCCTTGGCAATCTGGAAAATAGCATATAAGTTGACATTTGATGTGCCATTAAGAGTTTTTAATGAGTGTGTACTTCACAATGAATGTGAACAGTGCATGAAACATCTAACCCGCTTGATACTTTTCGACCGCATTAAACAACCTCTAATAACATTTCTCTCAATGCTTTTACGACCATCATATCGTTGTCCCATATCAGAAAGTAATATTATATTCAAAGTTCTGAGTATTACCTCAAGATATGAGGATAAGGAAACGAAGAAACCAGGTAGAGGACAACATGGACCTATCAAGACTGTCCCAGTCAAGCTAATATTTATAAAATACATACCCATGCGACAAACACAAACCTACAGCCACCCAGGCCTCGTCAATTTCGTAAACAAAGTCAATAATTAAATATTATACGCCATACTACTACAAAAAGTTAAATCCTTTAGCTAAGGTTCATTTGCTACCACAATCAAGCTTAATTAAGTTATTGTGATATGATAGCTACAACTGCGGTTACTTTAGATAACAACTAAAACCCGAACTTTGGCTACGTCAGAATAACTATATGATGCACAAACAATCCAAATAACCTATCAATCCTTTCTTTAATGTGCAAGTGAGTTCACACTCTCCAAGCCCTGATTAAAACCATGCAAAAAATTTTAAACACTATTACAGAATGAATCAAGGTTACACGTCTTCCTACCATTTTTATTGATTGTCCCCTAGGAAAATACGTCCGTGTAACTATTTCTAAGACTATTTGTATCATTATCCCGATGACTGGGAGAACTTTGAAGGACATTAGAATTGGCATATCGGGACGTCTGGCATCGTGGGAGCGAGAGAGGAGAGGACGATTCGAGAGGTGGTGAAGTGTTTCGGAGAGTTGGAGAAGCAGGATTGAAGATAACATAAGAAGAGGAGGAAATATTAACCATAATCGGAAGGAAATGAGGAGGGATGAGAAATGATCGTGAGAGAGGAGGAGGTGAAGTCGGTCAATACCTGCAATTATCTCGGGGGGGGTGTTTTAACAGAAGGGGAGAAGTGGAGAAGAAATTACGCGAAGAATGGAAAGTATGGATTAGTTATGGAAAAGCGTATACCCAGATGATAAAGATAGAGAAATCGGAATAAGGTTAAAAAAGTGATTTTTAACAGACATTACGAAGCATCTTAACGATGCGGAAACATGGCAACAATGGAGAAGAGAGGAGAGTAGAATACAAGCGGCGAGATGAGGGTATTAAGAACTTTGATTGGAAAAGATAAGAGATGGACAGAATAAGAAATGAATTATTAGAGAAGAATATAGGTGAAGAAGATTGACACTGAATTGGCATGTGGGCAGATGAGATGGGGGGGACACTCTGAGAGGTGGAGCAATGAGAGATGCCCGAAAATAACGTATAGGGTATGGACTACCAGAGGGCAGAAGACCAACGGGAAGACCGACGAAGAGATGGGCGGAATCGGTGGAGGACTCATCTGGAAGATGTCAGCTACCAAATATGGAGCGCTGAAGAGAAGTGGACAAAAGTGGCAAGATAAGGGAGCGTCTGGGAAAGATGCTCTTGCGCGACTGACAGATGAAGAATCCTTCCTGGAGAAGAAAAGAAAAAGAATATATATATATATAATATATATATATATATATTATATATAATATTATAATTATATATAATATATATTATATATAATGATATATATATAATATATATATACATATATATGATAATATATATGTAATATAATTATATATATATGGAACAACAGACACTTCAACTATAGAAATCTTCACAAATGCAAATTGTTTCCCATTGTCTATAATAAACAATATACTCTTAATTCTTGATTAACTACTTATTTTATGTTTATTACTATTAAATTATAATTACTATTAAGAAATCTAAATTTGATAACTTAAATTTAAACTTCGGTCTCACGGATTATATATAATAATATATATATATTATAAATTATATATATATATAAATATATTATATATTATATATATATATACTATATATACTATTATACTGATATATATATTAATATATAAACTACTACCCATACTTTGTTACATGAACTTTACATCATAATATCATCTAATCTCAATTGAATGATTATTTCTTAAAAAATAGAATAAGCATCTGGCCAGGTAACTCCTTCATTTTCCTCTTGGTCTGGATTTTATAATGCCGAAGAGCAGAAAAAACAGTTCCACGCTAACTTGCGCATTGGAGGTAAAGCAACACAATTTCAGTTTCTTGTAACAATGTTCTTGATACTCTTCCGAAGTTACATAAAAATTCTTCACTCTTTCAGTGCAGCAAGAATTCTATATTTTAAAGTTATGGATATTTGTACAAGGATTAGGAAGGACCTTGACCTTTTTCTGTGAACAATCACGCTTCACTTAAGCTCTTCAATATTCTTGAAGCTTTTTCGATACATTTCTGAAGCTTCTGAAGAAATGACTTGAGAAGTAGTAACGGAGATAGTTGTAGTTTCATCACTGTACAAATATGTTGAGATGATCCTTTTCTTCTTAAACTTCCTGCAACCCTATTATACAATGGTCACATGCAAAGTGCAGATTTAGCTTTGTTGTTGTTCTTCAGTTAGCTTACCCTAGTAGATGGTCAAATATAAACAACAGCTAGTATAATATCAGTGTCAATGAGAGAAATTTCTCATTCCAGCGTTTCCAGTCTTTATTCCTTCAGTATCTTAATAATAGATGGTATTAAGGATGAAAGGGTGAATTTAAATCTAGAATTAATCCAAAATTGAAACATTTAAAGTTGCTGATAAAAAATCTTCGAAGTTTGGCATTGCATTTTGTGATGTGGAAAGTCGAAAGTCAAGTAAACTTGTATTGAAAAACAAGTGTTCAAAACAATTTAGTACAACTTGTCACTTGTACAATTTTCCGACTCCAAACTACTATCTTGATACGACTCCGAGCTTCCGATCCATCCACCCTACTTCAAAAATAATACCACTCCACCGGAAGACTCCAGCAGACTACCGACTCACACTCTTCAAAACTACGCTCCCCGACTTCGCCGACTCCGACTCCGACCTCCGACTCCGCAAACCCTGTAACAACAACAAATTTGCATAAAACACAAGGGTTAACATAATCTTATTCATCTATCTATCTAGTCTATCTATCTATCTATCTATCTAATCTATATTATATATTATAGTACATATATATATATTATATATAATATTATATAGTATATATAATATATATATATATTATAATTATATATGATTATAATATATATATATAACTAATATAAGTTATAGCGGCAAGGAGGAGGTGGTGAGGCTGATGGAGAGGAAGAAGTATTGACCTGCTGAGCATGCAGGAGATGGGAGTAAGAGGGAGAGCGGAGGAGGTAGGAGATTTGGGAGGAGGATATGTCCTGATTGTACAGTGGAGTAGAGGAAGGTTGGAGGAAGCAGTGAGTAGGGATTCGTAGGTATGGACTGGATGAGCCCAATATACTAAAGCGAAAAATAAATGAAAGAACTTATGGTGTGCATTTTCATAAATCATGAGAAGACACAGTACGCATGTGTTCCAGTTATGCACCCCAACAGGGACACACAAATGAGGGGAAAAAAGAGAGTTTATGGAATTGATGGAGAGAGAGGTTGGGATGGAGGAGATAGCATGATGCGTCCTGAATTGGAAGATATTTAAATGCAACGGTGGGGAGCAGAAGGAGCGAAAGAGGGGATAGGATGTTTTAGAATTCGGAATAGGAACAAGAAATATAGAGGGGAAAGGCTGTTTGACTTCTGTGTGAGGCATGGGTTTTAACAATCAATGAATACGAATACTTTGCACCACAGAGCAATCACATAGCATACACAGTACAGATGAAACAGCAACACGGGAGAGTTTGATCTGAAATCGGTAACAGATTATGTAATAGCTTCAGATAGCGAAATGTACTGAATTGAAAGGTCATCCGGGCTGAACTATGGATTCAGAACCACAGAACTGCTTTGGTGGTGACTATACGAATCTAGCAGCAGAAAAGCAATATACTTTAGGACAAAAGAAAGTAAGTAAAGGTGGAGTTCCCTGAAAACAGAGCAACAAAGATACATATACGAAATAGGGTAAGAGAGGAAAATAGACCAACTAGATAGAGAAGAGATTTTACAGAACTACAAGAGAAAATAATGGAGGCAGGGAGGAGTTAGGATACAGATATGTGGAGGTACAAAGAAGAGATACA
>JABUQX010117166.1:27500-36045 GCA_015478945.1 Trachelipus rathkii | reverse complement strand
CTCTCCTCTTCCTCTCTACCTCTCTCCCCCTTCTTCCTCTCTCTTTTATTTCCTCTCTCCTCCCTAAGCGACTCTTCTCTTCTCTCACTCTCCTCCTCTCGTCTTCTCTCCCCTCTCTCCTCTCCTCCTCTCTGCCTCTCTCTCCCCTCTCTCTCTCCTTCTCCTCTCTCTCCTCTCTCTCTCCTCCCTCTCTCCTCTCTCTCCTCCCTCTTCTCTTTCATTTATCTATCTAGTCACCATTATTGACTCCATTCTATCTATTCTATTATATCTCATTATCTAATCTATCTATTACATATCCTAATCACATATATACTATCTATCTATCTAATCTAATTATACTCCTATCAATACATCCTATCTATTCTATCAATCTAAATCTCTATTCATCTAATCATCTATCTATCCCTATCATTTATTGAAATCTATTTATCTATCTATCTTATCTAAATCTAATCTATTTATTTATAATCTATCTAAATCATCAATTCTACTAATTTCTATTAGAAATCTATCTTCATAATTCATAATCTAATCTATCTAATAAGATCCCAATAACTAATTACTTATTTATTCATCCTAATCCCCGTCTACGTTTTATTATATATATATATAATCTCGCTTATCAAAATTAATTACCACTGATCATAAGTATAATATTATATACTATATAATATAAGTATATATATTAACCTAATATACTTAGTATACTAGTATATATATATATATATATATATACTATATCTTTACATTATACTAATATCTTCAAATGGTTTGAAGAATTCTCTAGTTCTTTTCACATGCCTTGCCTTTAGTCCAAATTTCAAAATTATATACTATATATAATATATAAATATATTATATAAAATAATTATTGTTGAGCTGATATATATTACTATATATATATTACTATATATTATTGATATATATATATGCATCTATATATATATTATATACATATATCTCTATATATACCATTCTAAAACATTTCTGCTTTCAAACTAAATATCAATAATATATCCAAATAATAATATATATATATATTATATATATAAGATATAATATATAATATAATAACATATATATATATATATTACATTAAACTATTACTAATATACTTCAGCCGAGTAAACTTACGTTCACGCTACTCGAGCTCCAGTTGGAATCCACCAATGAGCTTGCACGTTTTAGAGCTCTTTTAAACATTTTGCCTGTTCCTGTTTTACAGCGCCTAAAGGATGTTTTACCCTCCTTGCATTCTCACAACCAACCCTACACCCAACTTAAAACCGAACTTTTAAACCGGCTGGGAGAAACCGACGCTGAAAAAGTAAAAAAGCTTTTGACTGGTGGCTCTCTTGGAGAGATCGTTTTGTCCATCAGTTCTAATTATTCTGATATGTTAAATCTTCTCGACGGCCCTCCTGTCTAAGGGGTAATTGTTATAAAACATAGTATTGTTAATACTGCTCCATCTCTTTCCTATTCAAGATAAAACTCCCTGCTAGAGAGCCATTAACTTCGCGCTTAGCTTCACACGTTCGATACCTAATTTGTATCACCTTACAAGGAATCTAGCCAGTGACCTTTTGCTGACAGAATTTGCAAAGCGAAACCTCTTCCGTTACAGCAAGACATACCTTCACAGTTCGCCATATATATAGATCTCCACCAGCAATACTAACCTAACACCAGCGTCTCTTTCACATGTGAGTGAGTCAGTCAATGCACTCGACACCCATCGCACACAGAAAATTCTTACATTGTATCACAACTACAGGTGTTGCTGCCAGAACACCATCATGGATTAAACTACTAGAATACGAGCTTTAGAAACGCGTTACACTGCTCCTCCCCCCCTCCTCCTTTCCTCCTCCTTATCCTACACAACAATATCCTTATTCCTCAACAACAGATCTTTCATCTCTCATCATCCTTTATTCACCTCCTCCTTCATTAACACCCTAGCCTCCTTCAACACCCCAGCCCCCTTCCCAATGCATCACACTACTATATTCTGCATAACAATATGGTCATAATTCTCGCTCTCCAACTATGCAACGGCGTTCATATCGTCGCTCACCTACTCCTTCGCGTCAGTTCGCCTCTCTTCTCCTGTTGATTCTCAGGCTTTAGTTCAATTTCCGTCACATAACCAGCAGGGTATTTGTAGAAACCAAAATCAACGTTTTCGGAGGACCAAACTCGCGGATCCATGTCTTAAGCCTTGTACATTCGGAATTTAAAATCTCAAACACCACTCCGTAATTACACGCTCGGGTGTGGTATTCAAAAGCGTGTATCCCAATTACTTTGTGTCTACGAAATCCCTCGGCGGACCAAACTATTCTTAATCTCGTAATTAGTGGGAGCTCTATCGTTCCGCTGTACCAACGTTCAAACAATCCCTCCGGCACACTCCTGCTCCGATGACAGACCATTTCAAGGCTCCTTTACAACGCCGACCAACGGCACCCACCCATATACACCACCTTATGGTTACCAAACGAACTTCCAGTTTAACGCTCTCATTCTCGTCGAATGACTTTTGTATGGGTCGACTTCACGATAAGCCGACGTCACCATTACCAATAATAGTGCTAGACTTCCTTTCCCCTTCAACCTTCTTGTTAAGATTATGAACCACAACCGCATCATGATTTGATGTTGAACACATTTAACTCCATCCTCTCTCTATGTATTTCGTGCACGCTTTCCAATCAGTGGGCATACACTTTTCACTCCATCTAATAATATTTTTGAATCATTATTAATTAACTGATTTTATCCAGAAGCTTCTCTCTACCGCTCTCCAAAGTTCCCATCCTGTGATTAACATAATGTTGGGTCCTCTCAATCACAGTTGAAACTTGCGCGCGAGACCTCCCAATTCTCTCACTTCGCTGACGTCCTATAAACAACACGAATAACACACCCTCCGAGGCTAGAATTATGCCCTCAATCTTCTCTTATTCCTCCGACCTTCTATATAAGTCGACTATGCCTACTCCCTTCGCATGATTGTACTCTATAAACCAAAAATTGTGAAGATTTACCGTTCGCAACAACAAGAGTGACTATCTCTGCCTAAAATGCAATCACCCCGCCCAGATCGTAAATAATAATTACCTCATCTATACAGATATATACACATCCCACCTCGCTGGTCTATCTCTTACTCCAAAAATTGAACTATAATTTCCGCATTTGTTTCAAATTCCGCCGGTAACAATACACAGAACACATTTCATAAGAAACTGCGGGCATTATTCCTCACCTCTCTCCGGCCTTTACGAATTTCTCCTCGAATCAGCCCATGTCGGCTCGTTACGACAATGCATACGTTTCACTCCATTCCAAACGTCTTCTAGAACTCAGTAATTACGCTCGGAATTTACCTTCTCGGTTCTTCGTCCCTACATAGACGACTTATGTGATTGAGCCAGCGCCTCTCCGGGAAGAACATAGCTTCACATCTCAGGCAAGTTTTTACCAGACTAAGTGAATTTGGTCTATGTGTCAATTCTTCCAAATGTGAATTCGGAGTTTCATCCCTAACCTTTCTCGGACATACGAATCTCTGCGAAGGAGTATACGTCCTCTAGAGGAATCGTTGGCAGCCATTACCGTGATTTTTCCGGAAAACCGGTAAAACAGCGTTCAACTCCTGTTCGTTTTTAGGATGCGTAATTTTTTACCATCGTTTTGATTCTCATACCGTTCCGGGCTGGGCTAAAATTCTCCTCCGCGGCGCCTCCACGCACTTCATTAAGCTACCACGTAAAGGTTCTGTTGCTTCTGTCACTGTAGATTGGAACGACGAAGCAACCTAATGCCTTCACCGCCATCAAGGAAGCCCTTGCCTCTTCCGTGTTACTTATATTTCCATCCGACACAGCCCCGACTAGAATCAACACCGACGCTTCAGACTTCGCAGCTGGAGCTGTGCATGCAACATTTATTGAAATAACGAATAGGCGGGTTCATGCTTTCTTCCTTCTATAAATAGATATAATTCAGGCCAAGACACGAAACAAAAGGCCTACAGGCCCCATTGGAAGAGAGAACTCTCTGGCGCAACTACCTCTATTTTAGCTATTAAGCTACTTCCGATGTAATCTTTATAGAAAAAGAATACAAGGAAGAAGAATTATAAAACATAATAGTAATAGTAACTGACATGTGGAGTCTCCAAGCACGCATGCCAAGTACTTCTATAACACAGTGAAACAGTCCCCTACAGCCTGACGAAGAGCAATCTAAAACAACACCTGAATACATTGCCCAATTCACACTGATATCCGCCATTATAAAAGGAAAAGACATACATTCCTGGCCGTGCTTCTATCCCGAATTAACGCTATCTCTCCTTTTACCAGACATTGATTTCGTTGAAATGGCTCGTCTGCAACAACTCGAAGAGATTGTTTTTCCTAGTGCTTCTTCTTACGACATCAAACTGTAGAAATTTTTTTATCCAACCCTGCCTTTAGTTATGCGACGTCATGTCTCTTCCGCACATCCTCGTCCAGTTGTACCAATCCCCATGCGCAGAAAGGTAGTTTCACACCATTCACGATGGGTGGTCGCACCCAGAAGGATAAAAGGTAAGTCAAGTCAAAAACTAGCGTAAGCATTTCGTTTCTGGACAAAACGTCAACTTACTACAAGGAATGTTTAAAACAGTGGTACTAAACGCAAGACTACACCACTGCCTCCTCAAACTTCAAAATATCTCATATTAGTGCCACCAGCCACCCTGTCGCACCTCTTTCAGCGAGTGTGAGTTCCGTGTCTTTCATTGACCAGGTACACGTGATTTACGGCCCTTACCACCCTCAAATGCGTTTCAACAACATATTTTAACTTGCATAGACACGATACACTCGCATGGGCAGAATTGCCATTCCATTGCCGATGGAACTTCTTGCTAGGACAATTGCTCAGTTGCATTTTTGCCCTACAACTTGGAATAGCCAGGTTTGGCACTCCTTCGACCGTGTCCACAGACCATTTAGGCAGTTCTGGAAGTACTCACCTCTGGAAGACCTATTCCTATGACTTTAATCGGCTCTCTAAGCGTCCTTCGCATCATGTAGTTATCATCCGCAAGCTCACGGCGAGTGGTGTGAACGTATCAGCGCGGGCAGCTAAAAGCTTCCCTATTTATGGCCCATGAACACCGAGAATTGATCCGAAAACTCTTCCTCTGTCCTTCCTCTGCATCAACCGTAACTTCGTACAAACCCCGAGAAGGATCCTCAAATGCTATCGTCTCTGAGCTCGATTTACGGCTCCACCATCCGAATACCTGGTGAGTTTATACTTCCCTCTCTCCAACGCTACCGAAACCAGCACACCTTTCCTGTTCACCCTTCGTCAATGTACCGAGGCATGGAAGCCATCTTTGCCACGTCACCCTCCCCGTCCTACCTACATGCCTGCGGATTTAGAGACATGCTCTCATGTGTTTAATTCTGGAACATGACTCCACACCGTAGTCCGTTGCAGCCGCTACTACGGACCTGTTCTCGTCTTAAAAACGCAATATTAGGAAAGTCTTCACTTACAGAAGGGGAGCAAAAGCGAAAAAATATATCCGTTGATAGGATCAAACCGGCTTATTTTCAAGAAATAAGAATACACAACGGCTTCTTCCACCACTCCTTTCTCCACCTCTTGCACCGCACCATCGTAACCTCTACTTCCGCGAGATATATCACTTTTATGCCCATTCTTGCCTTTACATCAACTTGTTTCTCCACCGAACCTTGACCCTTTGCCAACTTCCTTCAACTGTTGTCACTCCTTCGCCAGATTCTTCATCGCCGCGCTTACGACATCTCCGCCTCCTAGCCTCCGATGCCAAACACCTCTGCCTTCCTCCTCCGAATCCTAGGACCCTATTTCACAACTCCAACCTTACCGTCTTGTAATTCTACCTCGTTCCACATCGATTCATCAATTTTAATCGATTATGGTCTAACGATAACGTCTAACGCTCCAATGTAGTCCGAATTTTCACCTTGATTTCTCACGACGCTTTCCCCACCCTCCTGTTCGACCACGGTTATTCCCCCGGTCAAATCCATTACTTTCTATTTTCATTTTTATATACTATAAATTATTTAAATACCGCATTTTTCCAAAAACCCTTTTTCCCATCTTCATCGCCGGACTCTTTAAATTAATCTTGCTTTCCTATTCTTTAGGTCACTCACGAATGCGCCCGTTCGTAATCGCCTCATGCCGAAAAGCATTTTGAAGAATCTCTACGTCTTTTTAGTTTTCCAATTACCACTTATCTTATCAAGTTTATTCAGCATAATGACATTTTAATTCACATAATTGTGCATTTTAACGACACTCACTGACTTCGATAAACGTTGTTTTTGTGCTTCTTAGAATCCTCTGTTGTAACCTTTGCCTCGAATGGTACAAGATCTGATTTGACCTCAAAAACGAGTTTTGGTTTTTCAACCTTCTTCATCTTTTATTACGTCTCCAACGTAATTAATTATATATATATATATATATATATTATTATATATAATATACTATATATATATATAAATATATATATTATTATGATATATATATATATATATATATATGACCTCCCTCCTCATATATATATATAGTATATAATATTATATATATATATATATATATATATTTAAGCACGAAATATTCGCTAATCAATCTCGTATCAGATGGAATAGTGTTAATTTTTATAAATATTTCTAAAGCATTCTACTCTTAAGTTGCCGTTTATTTTTTCTGCTTATTCACCTTTTCACATTCACGATGCTTCAACGACGGAGAGGTTTACGTCAATCACTCTTGTTATGATTACTTTTTTTTATTAATGATCATCGATTTTGATCGTTCATTTCGTTTTATAATTGAAGAGCCTGCGGAATTTGTATGTATATTTTTAATATAAATAGTTTGTCGATTTAACTGTAACAGCTTTGCAATATCTTTATTAGTTGAATGATGTATAGCAACTGTGGCACTTTCGTATAGTAGTTCACGATCAACACAAATTTAAACAAAAAAACTATAGATTTCCTCATTTGTCAAAAATTTTCAATAATTTCGCTTCATTTGTTATTAGCAACACAAAAACAGGACGATCAGTGAACTTAATTTTAAGTCTTTTTTCTACAGTGTGAGATCAGTATTTCTTGCACATACAAAATCTGTTTATTTGGAACGAACAATTAAGAAATAAATTTCAAATTCCCCGTAACTTTTCTGAATCTTTATATTCTTAGAAGGAATTTAAAAAGTTGGGTATAAAACTTAATAAAAAAGACATTAAAAATATTGTAAGCGAATTACTTGTAGTTACTAGATTATTTAATCACAAGCCTCCAGGAATAACTTATTACACTAAAACTATGAAAACGTGTGTAGTAATACACATACACACGGACACACACACACACACACACACATATATATATATATATATATATATATATATATATATATAATATATTATATATATATTATATTATATCATATATATATATATATAAATTATATATTATATATTATATATATTTGTTCCCACAGAAAACCGTTGGAACCAATATGATCCTAACTTATGAACCCAAATTGTCATTCTGTTTTGGCAAACATTAGCAGATGTCGTTCCTAAGAAACAGTTTCTAACGGATCTTTGGCCCTATGCGGTTGAAACTCTCCTCTTTTGTAAATGACTTGTCAAGTAAATGGCGAATTCGATCTTTCGTAACAGTCTGGAAAGGAAATGCTGTCCCCTTTTTGTCGGTTCCACAGACGAGACAGACACGGGAACCGACGGTTCGAAGTCTGTGAACAGACAATAAACAGACCATAAACAGACAAACTGAAGTTTGTTTTAAAGTCGGTTCGGCGATGGATTCATTTGAAGAGGCCCGAAAAACAGGAACTTGTGGTTTGGGCCGAAGCAAAACGAATGGGGCTGTCAAGTAACGAGAAAGTTCAATTTAGTAAGGGAACTGTCGCAACCACAAAAGACAGAAAAGGGGAGTGTATGTGCTATTTTTTGCGGAACTATTTAACTTTTTTTCTAATTGGCCACTGTGAAGCAGGTATCTGAAGACACACCCCGGTAATAGGAGGGATCCTCCTTCCAATGAAACAAGATTTATAGATGCTCCGGAAGGAGAGCATCCCCACAGCAAGTTTGAAGGAGACATTTTTGATTCTTTAAAGTCAGTGTTAAACTAGACATGCTCTGAGTGATCGGATGTTAAAATCTTTTAAGTTCTGTTGTTTTTTCATTCGTAAGAACATTTTTGTATTATGTAAATAATTGACAGTACTCTGACTTCGTGAACCAGGAGGTGCTAGCTGTCTAACTTCCGTTAACTAATAATATATCGAACAGTACAGAATAAGTTGTTTTCGAATTCGCAGATTATTTCTTTTCTGAAACTATTTGTTAAATATAGTGCCTTCATGCGGATTGTGTTTCAACGGGGAATTTTCGATCCACCTAACACTGTAGAACGACAATCGCGTAATTCTA
>JABUQX010117166.1:15000-22500 GCA_015478945.1 Trachelipus rathkii | reverse complement strand
GCAACCTGTCGATGCCAGATTTATCATCCCGTACGTCCCTTTGCAACTCCATAATTCTTCAGCATCTCCGCAACTATTCCATCTTCTCCCGCCGCCTTTCCGTTCTTCAATACCTTTCAACGCACACGCATTCGTCTCTCCTCCGTGATCAACCTCGGCTCCTCTCTCCCATCCTCCAACAAATCAAGATCTCGCAATCTCTCCTCCGCAACGCCCTCCACATTGCACAAATACTCAAAGAATCTCCTCCATCTCTCGTCAATCTCCCTTTGGTTTACTATTAGGACTCCGTTTTCGCCCTTTATAGCTCGTGCCATTGGTGTCGAGCTTTTCCTGTAATTCTAAGCTATATTAAAAACCAGCTTTCTTACGCCTGTCACATCTTCTTCCAACTCGTTTCCGATTTTTTCCCAGGTGGTTTCCTTTTCCATCCTTTTCACTCTATCAGACTCTCGCCGAGCCTCTACATATTCTCTTCTCTCCAACTCACCTCTCTTTTTTATCCATTTCCTAAAACATCTCATCTCATCTCATATACGCCACTGTATATATATATATATTATGATATATATCTATAGTTTATATATATATATATATGATATATATATAGTATAGTATATATTATAATTATAATTATAATTATAATTATAATTATAATTATAATTATAAGGCCAGCCTCTAGAAGAGCCACAATCCATATCTCAAAAACTACAATAGCTACAGGGAAAAGGAATACATTGTTGGAATCCTGGTAAAATTTTAGTTAGGAAAATGTAAAAAAAAAAATAAAAAAAAAAAAAAAATAAAATTTAATTCCATTACTCCTATTTTTGGAATCCTTGTAAAATTTGAGTTAGGAAAATGTAAAAAAAAAAAATTGCTTTTTATATTTTTTAGGGAGCTCGAGCCGAGTATATATATATACATTATTTGTAAAGGTATTACACCGCAATGTAGGGGGCTCGAGCAGACGAGGAACACAGGGGGGGACGTTTTCCCATACCCCGTAGGGGAGGGGGCGGGGGAACCCCAGCGATACCCAAAAACCAAAGGGCGGGGTTCCGGAGGCCCTCCCCGGAGGGGGGGGGAAATAGTCCTACCCCGTAGTTCCCCGGAAGGCGAGAGACCCCGCCACTCCTGCCATCGGTGCGGTATACCCTTGGGTATTCTTTAGTTAAAAAAAATTTAACTATACTAGAAGCCTATTTATTTAACGAGTACCGTATAAAGGTCTCTAAAGGCTTTGTTCCTCATATTAACTAATAATTATTAACAATATTGTTTTTTTTTACTTTTCCTGACTAATATTTTACCCAAAATTCCAAAAATTGTATTCCTTTTCGCCTTGTAGCTATTGTAGTTTTTGTTTTTTTTTTTACATTTTCCTAACTAAAGTTTTACCAGGATTCCAACAAAATGTATTTCTTTTCCCGGTAGCTATTGTAGTTTTTGAAGATATGGATTGGTGGCTCTTTCTAGAGGCGACCAAATTATAATATATATATATACATATATATATATAATAGTATTATATAGTATATATATATAGGTATAGTATATAGTATATATATATATATTATATATATATATATTATATGATATATATATATTATATGTAGTATATATAGTATATATATATAGTATATAATATATATATATATATGATATGAATAGGTGGTGTAATATATATATATATATTGATAGAATATTTTCTATTAAGCTTTAACTGCTATAAAATGGAATTTTAATTCTTAAGCTGGCCTTTTTATATTTGTTTTTAAAAAAGTTAATTAACTATAAATATTTTCAATTTATAACTATTTCACAATTGTAACTAATATATCCTACTTAAAAATTAAATAATGTTTTTTAACATATATTCCCATAAATTTCAGGTTTTCCAATGTTTCAGGAGTAATTCTATTTCTCCTATGGCGTTATGATTAGCCAAAAATAATAGGAAATAGCATCTGATGGGCTCTTACAGCAACTCCTGTGATTGGGGCTCCTAAATGGTGATGCAATTTTATTCTGTTTTCGTTTTTTATTTGGATGATTTTTTTTGAATCCTGTAGAAACAAGAAATAGACTCGGATTCGGAATCCGGATGTCGGATCGAGCCTCGAATCCGAAGTCCCGTGATGTGTAAAATGTTCGAATGCCGGAAATGCCGAAATCCACACCTTCGGAATTCGAATGACGAATCTTCCTGAATCCAGGTGTGTGGAAAATGTTTCGAATCCGGGATCCGAAATCCGAATTCCAGGTCTCAGGAGCCGGTTCAGATTTCGACATCCGAATCGCCGAATCCGGATTCGAGAGCTCGAATGCCGGATTCGAAATCCGAACCGGTTCGGGATTTGCCATCACTGATATATTATATATATTATATATATATTATATATATGTATATATTATTATTAATAAGTATATATAATATATATACTTATTATATAATAATATATATTATATATATTATAGTAAGGATATATATATATATATATAGTATATATTATATATATAGTATATAGATATATATATATATATATATAACTTATATAAGATATGATATATATTAGAGGTTGTAGCGGATATCCGCATACCGCATATGCGGATATCCGCATAGTCAATTTTTCACTATCCCATGCCGCGAACCTCATCCCGAATTGTCACTATCCGCTCCGCAAACCTCATCCGCATAAATTTTTTGCGGATAGCGGATGAGTATTCATGTAATGAATTATTATGAGGTAACGTGTGTGGACTACCTTATAATATATTATATTATATAATATATATTATATATATATATATATAATATAATATTATAATATATATATGATGATATTATATATATATATTATATATATATATATTAATATGTATAGGTATATATATATATATATATATATATTATATATATATATATTAAAAGTAACGGATTTTCAGAGGATCACAGAAAGTCATGATGGAGATAATAGATAATAGAATTTCAAAACTCTGCAAAACGATGGACGCATGTGCAATTGCAATTTTCTAAATCCTAAGATACCAAACAAAATTTCCTTGAAAACACGGTGGTTCACAGACTGTTAAAATTAATTTGGGATGCCTATGCGATGATGCTGGCTAAGCGGAACTATCAACTAGGCCAATAAAAAGCAAAAGATCACAGAAAAGACACGCAATTACATATATTACGATATGCATTGGCGATCCATGAACGTTTTTTTTGGCTTCTAGCACAAATCTAGCAGCGATGTTCGGAGGTGTCAAAAGACACTATCATTGATCGAAGAGTATCAAAAAAAGAGAAAAAGCTTGAAATCAGATAAAGATCCACTGGTTTTGTGGCGTGATAATTGTAAAAGTTTTTCCACATCTTTTCAGGAAGTCGCCAGGAAAAAGTCTTAGCAAGCCCTTGTAAAAGTGTGGCTAGTGAGCGTCTTTCAGTGGTGCAGATCTCATTACGACGAAAAGAGAAGCAAACTCTCCTTCTGAAAGGGCTCTGAAGCTTTTGTTATTGAAGCATAATTTGGGAATATTAATTTAAAGCATTAGGAATATATAGATATATAATATATATATATTCCAAATGGATGGAGGCTTGGGAAAGAGGTTGGTGGGTGCCAAAAAGGTTGGGTCCCAAGCGTACTGCACTCTGGGTAATAAGCGGGTATAACTATATATATATTATATATATTATAGTATAGTATTATTATATATATATATATTAGTATTATATATATAATATATATATATGGAATATATAGTATATATATATATATATATAATCTATATTAGGTATATATATATATAATATATATATATATATTATAATATAGTATGTGTGTGTGTGAGAAGAACTGGTGCTAAAACTCTAAACCTTATATCCGCAACCGCAATCCACGGATAGTGATTTTTACTATCCGCATCAGCATCCGCGGATAGTGAAAAATCCCTATCCGCATCACCGCATCCGCGGATAGTGAAAAATCACTATCCGCTACATCTCTAAGATAAGTAGGTATAGCATAATATATATAATATTATATATATATAGTAGTATAATTATATATAGTTATAATATATATATATATAGTATATATGAAGTGTAGTCATATATAGTATAGTGCTATGTACTGGTACGTATATTATATTATTATATATTAGATATGTAAGAATATATAGTTTGTAGTATATATATATATAGTGATATATATATTAGAAAGTATTTGTTGGAAATCTTTTAAAGTTATTTGTTTGCAGTATTTGATATTTAATACTTGTTTAATTAATTAATGATTTTTATAGGCCTAAAGTTTCCAGTAATATAAACGAAAATAGTTGAAAATAAACTTCATTTTAAAAATAAATGTTAAAAAAGTTTTATATTAGTCTTGGGTTAATTTCGATCATTTGTATAATTCCGATATTATTCATGTACAATTTTAATTTTTAACATTGGTAATTGTCATTCTCAAATTGTAATTGTTAGAAAGTAACTTGTTATTTGTCTTTAAAATTGGATATAATTTGCTATGAAGATGGTTAAAAAATAAAAGTTTTTAGATATATAAATAGAGTATATATATATATGAGTATAATAATATTATAATATAAGTATTTATAGTAGTATATAACTAGTATAGTATATAATAATATATATATATATAGTATTTATATATAAGATATATATATATATAATATATATATATATGATATTATAATATTATATATAGTATATATATATTATTATATATATATAATATATTATAGTATATATAATATGTATAGTAGGTATATATATTGTATAATATAATATATATTATATTATATAGATAATATATATATAGATATAGTATATATAGAAGCAAAGGTGGTGGCATTAACGATGTTAAGCCTTAATCCGTTTGATTAACTCGGTTATTTTTTTTCGTTAACTTTTAACTCTTTCGTTAAATGTTCGAAAAGCAAAGTAACGGACTAATTAACGAAGTTCATTTGTTGAATTAAACGTTAACGAGTGAAGAATTTTTCCCTATACATCCGTTAACGTTACCTTAATTGCGAGTTATATAAAAATTTTCCTTATCAGATTTAAATTGTCATTAGATTCGATTTCGTTAACAGATAAACTTTTTTTTCCCCAAATTTCCGAAACGCTCCTCTCCAATGCTTCAAAATGTGTTTATTCGCTACACGGTATATCCCGTTGTAGTAAGTTGTTAAGCCATGTTTTTCCATATGCTGTATTCTCAGTTTCTGATTGGATTCGGCTGAGGAAAAAAAGTAGTGGCTGCTGCCCGTTCAATGAGTCATTAACTTCTTTCTTTGTTACTTGAACTCTTCTTTTGTGAAATAGGGAAAGAATATAAGAGGTAGGCCTAAAAGTAAGCGTGTATACTTATAAAAAATTATACAATGTTGTATGTAAAACTGTAAGTTTGATATATCCTATTATGTTTTACAATAATATTTATTAAGTAGTTAATTAGGTATTTACGCTATTTTAAGGTATAGGTATATATGATGATATTCGGGTATATATAGTATATATATATATTATATAATATATATATATATATATAATATTATCTATATATATATATAGACTATATATATAATATATATTATATATAGTATGATAATATATATATATAAATATATATATATATAATATTATATATATAATTTTTTCATTAAAATAATAAAATAATCATAAAAGGAAATTATTAATACCATCCCTACAGTGTTTTGAAGACGGTAAACGTTACGATTAAGTTAACCTTCGTTACATTCTTTACCGATAAACGCTTTAATGATTAACGCCGTTAATTTTTTTTGTTAACGATTAAGGATTAACGACGTTAACTTTCTCATTAACGGTGCCCACCTTTGTATATATATATATATATATATATATATATATATATATATATATATATATAAAGCTCGAATTATATATATATATATATATATATATATATATATATATATATATATATATATATATATTCTCTTTTTATATATATATATTCTATATATTTAATATATATAATTTGGCTAAAATAGAATTTCAACTCAGCGATGAATATTTTACTGCTTAATTCCCTTGTTTATAATTATATAATTACATTGTTTCTTAAAATTTAAACTTTATTGTTTTAACATAACATAAAAACTATTCACACACATATTTATATTATTTAAAAAAAATTAACAAATATTTAATTTTTCTCACTAGCTTTCGCCGGCTTCCAGCACGGCCTCTTCAGGTGAGCTTAAAATAAAACGAAGACTTCTACGTTGATGTGACTCCAAAGATGATATGTTTATTGACTGGATGGTTGTTGTTTATTTAGTTTATTGTCGATCTTTTTGTAAAATCTTGTATCTCCTTCATTATTAAATTCTGTGCTACATTCAATATTTACTTCTCCTGCGCATTTTTGTTATAATTATTATCTTATTTCTTATGGCAAGAGGATTCAATTAGTTTTGCCTTTTTGTTATGGTCTGATAGCCAAAAATTGATAGGTTCCATTTAATCTTAATTGTTAATTTTTTTTTAAATAATATAAATACTGTGTGTGAATAGTTTTTGTTATGTTAAAACAATAAAGTTTAAATTTTAAGAAAGTGTGTAATTACAAGGGCATTTATCAGATATATATATATATATATAGTATATATATATATATATATATATATATAATATATATATATATATATATATTATACGTATATATATATATATTTAGCTATATATATATTATATAATAGTAACTATAACTATATATATATATATATGATGATAATAATATATTTATATATTATTATATGATATATATTATATAATATATATATTATATATATATATCTTTCTTTCTTCACCTACCTTTATTTTCCAAGATTGGGAGTAAGGAGCGCTACAAGCATCGGAAAAGAAAGCAGTAGAAGAATATTGACAAATGTTGAAAAAGAAAGCCCAGCCTTAGGCCCCCCTGCTGTACATTAATTAGTGAGAGATCGTCACAGACAGAAAATCCACCCTAAAGCTTCATGGGACCGTGACGAGACCCTCAACTATGGTAAATCGTCAATGTAAGGGTTCATCCCTTGGGCCAGGTGGGCCACAACCATGTCCCCATACAACCCCGCCATTTTCTCCTATCATGCACCTTTATTCCCGCCTCTGCAAACTCACCTTTCTCTCCTTCAGACATTCGTTTCACCGACTCAATCCACTTTCTCTTTGGTCTCCCAGCTGGTCGGTTCCCAAACACTCTCTCACTATAACATCCGCTTAACCACCGACTATCATTCATCCTTTCCACGTGACCAATCCACCATTTCAACATACATTCATTTATTCCTTCATTTACCTACGCCTTTCTTCAGCACCACACAACTGCTCCTAATACGTTCATTCGCTCATTTTATTAATTCTTCTCACACCTAGCATGCCCCTAAGATTGTCCATCGAACAACATGAAC
>JABUQX010117166.1:0-7500 GCA_015478945.1 Trachelipus rathkii | reverse complement strand
TGAATCTATTGATCTTTGATCATTGGATCTATGATCCATTGATCTAATTGTTTAAGTCAAAATTTTAACTAAATTTGTTACGTTTTTACATACCCTAAAGCATAAATCACTAAATCAAACCACTGTCCAACCTCCCTCCTGACCATCTGTGATATATATTGATCTATTGATTAAGGTCAAATGTTTTACTAAAATTGTCATGTTTTACCATACCCTAAAGCAGTAAAATTACTAAATCAAACCACCATCCATCTACCTTCCTGTCACCATCCTGTCCAGTTGTTATGATCTATTGATCTGTTGATTAAGGTCATATTTTTTACTAAAATATTGTAACGTTTACAATACCCTAAAGCAGTAAATCACCATAATCAAATACACCATCCATCTAGCCTTCGCTGTCACCTTCCTAACATGGCCTTGAGTCTATTGATCAATTGATCTATTGATCAAGTCACATTTTGAGTATCATTTTGGATAAACATAAGCATAAAATCAAGGTTCTTTATACAAACGATCAATCAATATATGTGCAACCGGTAACAAAGTTTTCATTAAATAAAGATTACTCAGCATCGATCTGAAACTAAGAAGAAGTAATGACACACAAACTTAAGCCGCATTCTTAGACAGGAATATAATGGTTAACTTAAAAAGTTTCACACTTAACACCAGTAAAGGTACTAACATAGCATACAAAAACGGTAACCTTATTCCTTACATTTCAAGCAAAATATAACTCTAACATATTTTAACATTAATCTAACAAATCTAACACAGTAACATTTGCAAAAATTTTATCACAACCGTTGGTGTAATTATCAACAGACCATCGAAAGTATGCGTAGATTATAAATAAAAGTTTCCACACTTAATAAAGCTAAACAATACCCATCAACTGAACTAGAAATAATGCCCAATAGACAAAACTAATACATCTTAGACAGGAATCAAGCGTCAAACATTAACAAAGTTGCCAACACTTCAACAAGTAAGCAACTAATGGTATGAGCAAAACGTAACTTTTCTTACTTTTTCAAGATAACTCTAAACATATTGGTGGTTAATCTTACATTAAGCATAGTAATAATTAACAAAAATTTGAGGCATAACCTTACCTAACCCTCATAATACCTAAGGGGTAAGGGCAACAAAAGTAAGGTTTGTTGATGAGTACGACTTGACTTTGTTTGATGATGGCGGTGAAAAGTGGGAATTCAGGTCCCAGTGACAAGGCAATCTTTTTTCCTTTAGCTATCTGAAAAAGGTTTGCCTTGTCACGCGGGACTGAAATGAACCTTCCAAGTCGTCTGCGTCACTCTCTTTCAACGCCATATTGTCTAATATATCCCTGTAACTGATGTTTACATAGTATTTCCGATCAGATGACTGATCATAGCCAAAAGTGAAATTGATTCCAATCCTCATACGAATCCTATCATAGTCTAAATCTTGTAATATAGCATCAATGACTTTCATGTAAACAAGAACCAAAAATGTTTTCACATTATAAAGCTTAACCATAGCATCTATGAACTAGGAAAATAATTACACACAAACCTACACAAACTACGGCCCTAATAAACTGGTTAACATTACAAGTTCACACTTAACACCAGTAAAGTAAACTAGCTTTACATTCAAAACGTAACCTAATTTATACTTTTTCCAAGCATATCTCTAACATATTAACGTTAATCTTACATGACACAGTAACATTTATCAAAAAAAAAAAAAAAATGTATCATAACCACACCTAACCATCATAATACCTAATGAGTAAAGACGAATAAAGTAAAGTTTTTGAGGCTTATCTCTTTTTTAGACGGCCACCCGGCCCTTTCAGAAAATACCAAACTCTAAACAGTGAAAAATGATTTGGGCTTTTAACGCATGTTGCATAAAAGTGAATGCAATACTTATTAATATTTGACCCTCTGGCAGGGTAGTTCAAGCCAATGTAGCAGTCGCCCATCTGGTTTACGATTTAAATATAAAGAGGTGAACGGACATTCGTGGGGAATAACGAAACTCCTTGTGAAGATATAACAATAAGCGTAGAGATGCAGGGAGATGTCAGCGTATCAACACTGCGAAAAACTATCCTACTGAAGAAAATAGTGTATAAACATCCCTTAAATGTATTGAGATTCTTTCTTCCACCCAATCAGAAGAAAGTATTAACAAGAATACGACGTACGAATGAACCAAATCAGTTCAAAAGGGTATACTATTCGCGTTCGAGCGGACAAATCAAACAACAACAACAACAACAATACAAAAAACAACAGGAAAAGTTCTTTAGATACTAACGCAACGAATATATGCTAAGTAAACATTGTTGTTTTCAACATTAATACAGCTTAACAAATAAGCATTACAGAACTAAGAAAATAAGGTACAACGGACGAATAACACAACTTAAGGGCACGATAAACTGTTAAACATTAACAAAGTTCACCTTAAGACTGTAAAGTAACTGACATTGCATACAAAACGTAACCTATTCATACTTTTACCAAACATATCTCTAACTTAATTAAACGTTAAATTTACATTGGGACCAGTAATATTTCACAAGAATTTATCATAACCTGTTTAAGTTACCAAATACAGAACAGCGAAAGATGCTAACGTAGAACAAGTTTCAGCGTTAAAAGCTAACATAACATAACCTGACTAAGATACGATGTACGAGACGACAACCTAACACACCATACGTACGAATAAGCCACTAACATTAACAAAACTCTGCACTTAAAGCAATAAAGTAACCGTACACAGTCGTACAAACCGCTAATCTAGTTCACACTTTTGCAAGCATATCCTCTAACATATCAATGTTATTTTAGCATTAACAATCGTAATACTTATAGTAATATATAACATAACGTACCTAACTTACGAAAAAACAGTTTTCATTAACCAAGAGTGTTCTAAAGCACACACATTACCGTCAGAGGAAAACCCAAGGGATGCGCCCCTTGAAAGGGTGTGAATCCTGCGACGGGGGACTCACCCCGAAGGGGTGTAAGCGGGCTTAGGGCCTCAGCCCGAAGAAGGGCTGAGGCCTTACCCTCCTTCGGAGGGGTAGCCCGCTTACACCCCTTCGGGGTGAGTCCCCTGTAGCAGGATTCAGCACCCTTCAAGGGGCGCACCCTTGGGTTTCTCTGGAAGGTAGATGTGGTTGCTTTAGATGACTCTTGATTAATGAAACGTGTTTATTCGTAAGTTAGGTACGTTTTGTTTTAATTATTACTATGACAATGTGTAAACTAACACCTGATTTTGTTAGAGAAAATTTGAGTTTTTGTAAGAATATTAACTGTGTTAAGCTGATGATGATGTGTTAGAAACGTACGCCTAGGTTAAGTTTTTTGTGCGTCAATGTTAGGTTACCCTGAATTTTGCTAAATGTCTACGGATTATTTTCATAGATCAAATGGATGTTATACTTCGAACGAGTGACACTTGATGAAGTATAGTGTCCATGAAGGAGCACTTAGAAATGCTGGACCTCCTAGATGAGAATGAAGACTCTGCTAGGGATTTTAGTTAGATAATACGGCTTTACCTGGTGCTGTGTGCGGTGAAAAGTGTTATGGTTTGGGTTAAAAACTTGTTATGTTTGGCAATATGGCGCTGGGATAAGGATATTAGATGAGGTATGGATGGATTTTTTTTGTTGAATATTACGAAGGTGAATGTTAAACATTTGTTGTTACGTTAGCATTTTATTCTTTGTCAGTATGATGAATAGACAGGTTTATGCTAAACTTTTTGTTAAGTATTACGAGTTAATGTGTAAGATGTAACCTTGAAATTAGTAGAGATTATTGCTTGCAAAAGTGTGAATAGGATTACGTTTGTACGTATTGTGTTAGGTGTACTTTACTGGCTGTTAAGATGCAAGAAGTTTGTTAATGTTAGTGGTTTAATTCGTACGTAAGGGGTGTTAGGTTTGTCGTTGTACATCGTATTCTTAGTTCAGGTTATGTTATGTTAGCTTTATTAACGTGAAAACTTTGTTACGTTAGCATACTTTCGCTGTTCTGTATGGTAATTAAAACAGGTTATGAATTAAATTCCTTGTTAAATATTACTGTGTCCATGTAAAATTAACGTAATTGATGTTAGAGATATGTTTGGTAAAAGTATGAATAGGTTACGTTTTGTATGCAATGTCAGTTACTTTACAGGTTTTAAGTGTGGAACTTGTTAATTTTAACAGTTTATTCGTGCTTAAGTTGGGTTAGATTCGTCGTTGTACATTTTTTCTAGTTCTGGTAATTGCTATTGTTAGCTTAATTAATGTGAAAACAATGTAACGTTAGCATATTATCGTTGGTTAGTATCTAAAGAACTTTATCTTTGTACTATGTTATTGTTGTTGGTGTTGTTGAACGAGAATATATACCCTTTTGAAACTGATATGGTTCGTTCGTACATCGTATTCTTGTTTACTTTCTTCTGATTGGGTGGAAGAAAGAATCTCAATACATTTAACTGAAGTTTAAACTATTATCTTCAGTAGGAATAGTTTTTCGCAGTGTTGAACGCTTGACATCTCCCTGGCATCTCTACCGCTTACTTGTTGATATCTTCACAAGGAGTTTCGGTTATTCCCCACGATGTGTCATTTAGTATTTTAAGTCGTAAACCAGATGGCGAACTGCTACATTGCTTGTAATTCTGCCAAGGGTCAAATATAGTAAGTATTGCAATCACTTATGCAAATGGTTAAAGCTCCCAAAATAATTTTTTCTGTTTAGAGTTGGTTATTTTCTGAAAGGGGGGCGGAGTCTAAAAAGAGATAAGCCTAAAAACTTTACTTTATTCGTCTTTACTCATTAGGTATTATGATGGTTAGGTATGGTTATGATACATTTTTTTTTTTTTGATAAATGTTACTGTGTCAATGTAAGATTAACGTTAATATGTTAGAGTATGTCTTGGAAAAGTATATAATAGGTTGACGTTTTGAATGTAAAGTTAGTTACTTTACTGGTGTTAAGTGTGGAACTTTGTTAATGTTAACAGTTTATTAGGGCGTAAGTTGTGTTAGGTTTGTCGTTGTACATTATTTTCCTAGTTCATATGATGCTATGTTAGCTTTATTAATGTGAAAACATTTTGGTTTGTTAATGAAGTCATTGATGCTATATTACAAGATTTAGACTATGATAGGATTCGTATGAGGATTGGAATCAATTTTACTTTTGGCTATGATCAGTCATCTGACCGGAAATACTATGTAAACATCAGTTACAGGGATATATTAGACAATATGGCGTTGAAAGAGATGACGAGACGCTTGGAAGGGTCATTTCAGTCCGGTGACAAGGCAACCTTTTCATGATAGCTAAAGGAAAAAGATGCCTTGTCACTGGACTGAATTCCCACTTTTCACGCATATCAACAACAGGTAAAGTCGTATCATCTAACAACTTTACTTTGTTTGCCCTTACCCCTTAGGTATTATGAGGGTTAGGTAAGGTTATGCTAAATTTTTTTGTTAAATATTACTATGTTAATGTAAGATTAACATCAATATGTTAGAGTTATGCTTGAAAAAGTAAGAATAAGTTACGTTTTGCATACCATGTTAGTTGCTTTATTGGTGTTAAGTGTGGAACTTGTGTTAATTGTTGAACCTGCTTATTCCTAGTTTAGGATGTAATTATTGGTTGGGTTTTGTTTTTCGTTTTTTTGCCCCAAAAATTTTAATTTTCCCCTTTTAAAGGTTTCGCAAAAAGTTTTGATGGTATGTTAGCTTAATTAATGTGGAAACTTTATTATGTTAGCATACTATGGTCTGTATGATAATTAACCAACGTTGTGATAAAATTTGCTAAATTTACTGTGTTGAGTGGTAGAGATTAATGTTATATGTTAGAGTTTTATGCTTGAAAATGTAAGAATAAGTTACGTTTTTGTATGGCTAGTTAGTTACTTTACTGGTGTAAGTGTGAAACTTTTGGTTAAGTTAACCATTTATTCCTGTCTAAGATGGGCTAAGTTTGTTGTTGTACATTATGTTTTTAGTTCAGGTATGCTATGTTAGCTTTATTAATGTGAAAAACTTTGTTACGTTGACATATATTGATTGATCTTTGTATAAAGAACTTGATTTTATGTTATGTTTATCCAAAATGATACTCAAAATGTGACTTGAATCAATAGATCAATAGATCAATAGATCAATAGATCAAGGATGGTTAGGAAGGTGACAGGAAGGTAGATGGATGGTGTTTGATTTAGTGATTTACTGCTTTAGGGTATGTAAAACGTTACAATTTTAGTAAAAAATATGACCTTAATCATAGATCAATGGATCATAGATGGTCAGGAGGGTGACAGGAAGGTAGATGGATGGTGTTTGATTTAGTGATTTACTGCTTTAGGGTATGTAAAACATGACAATTTTAGTAAAAAATTTGACCTTAATCAATAGATCAATAGATCACAGATAGTCTGGAGGGAGGTTGGATAGTGGTTTGATTTAGTGATTTACTGCTTTAGGGTATGTAAAACGTTGAACAATTTTAGGTAAAAAATTTGACTTAATCATAGATCAAAATGGATCAAATAGATCAAATAGATCACTAATGATCCATGATTGGACAGGAGGGTAGGTTGGTTGGCTTGATTTACTGATTTACTGATTTAGGGTATGTAAAACATGACAATTTTAGTAAAAAATTTTACCTTAATCAATAGATCAATAGATCAATAGATCAATAGATCAATAGATCAATAGATCACAACTGGTCAGGAGGGAGGGTGGATGGTGGTTTGATTTACTGATTTACTGATTTAGGGTATGTAAAACATGACAATTTTAGTAAAACATTTGACCTTAATCAATAGATCAATAGATCAATAGATCAATAGATCAATAGATCAATAGATCACAACTGGTCAGGAGGGTAGGTTGGGTGGCTTGATTTACTGATTTACTGATTTAGGGTATGTAAAACATGACAATTTTAGTAAAACATTTGACCTTAATCAATAGATCAATAGATCAATAGATCAATAGATCAATAGATCAATAGATCAATAGATCAATAGATCACAACTGGTCATGAGGGTGGGTGGATGGTGGTTTGATTTACTGATTTACTGATTTTAGGGTATGTTAAAACATACAATTTTTAGTAAAAATTTACCTATTAATCAATAGATCATATAGATGTCAATAGATCAAATAGATCCATAGATCACAAATGGTCAGGAGGGTAGGTTGGGTGAGGCTTGAATTACTGTTTACTGCTTTAGAACTATGATAAAAGACGAATTTGAAAGTTATAACATAAAAAAGAAAGAAATTTTATTCTACTTTATTTATTTATTTATTTTTTTTTCTTGTGGTTCTGAAACCAGTTATTTTCGAAATGTAAGCAGGTTCATAACATATATAAAAGACACCTATTGTATGCATTACACTAATATTTAATAACCTCGGCTCCGCACCGGAGCCAGCACCGTTGCAGCTGT
>JABUQX010117165.1:0-40000 GCA_015478945.1 Trachelipus rathkii | reverse complement strand
AAGAGAGTATTTTTAAAAGATAACTTCCTGACAACCGCATTTGCGGTTTTTAGAGCAGTGACAACCGCGGTTGCGGTTGCAGTTGTGTAGACCAGTGACAACGCGCGGTTTGCGGTTGGTACAAAATATTGTGCGGTTGCTTCGCTATTTGCGGTTGCCGGGTTATTCGATCCATCACTAATATATTATATATACCTATATATATAGTAGTATATAATATATATTATATATATTATATATATATATATATATAATATAAATATATAATATATATATATATATATATATATATATATATATATTATATAAAACATATATATATATATATATATTATATATATATATATATATATATACTTGAATAAATTTCTACAAATCAAATAAACCACCACCACCACAAAACAAACAGAAAAAAGGAATCAATAATATGACAATTCCAAATATTAAGTTTAAAGATTTTAATCATGATACGATACCTGATCTTCCTGTAATCTAGAAATTGGCTCAGAAAGTGGATCATTCGATGTATCTTCCTTCACAGTATCCAAAAGTTCATCTTTCATATCCATGTAGTCATTCTCTACATTTTTCTCTTTAATATCATCATCGAAAGGTTCATCTTTAACTTCAATCTCACTTTTCACATCGATGTCTTGGTGGCAATTTCTTTCATGCTGAAAAATATTTTGCAAAGACTGTACCTTATATGACTGCTTAAACAATAATAATAATAATTTTAATACTTATAGCAACCACACTATTGACAAAAAATATTTTTGTTGTCTACCATGGTTCAATGGTAGCACGACGGAATCGTGTGGCACATGGCCAGGCTTTTGATCCTTCGTCTGGATCCTAGGTACCAATTACCTATTATTAGCAGAAAAAACTGGAGACTCTCCAGGTAAGAAGTTTCAACAATTAGCGGGATAATGGAAAGTGTGGGATAATTGAAAAATTAATGGGTAAACTTTTGATTCTTAAATTTTTTTTTTTTTTTTTTTTTTTTATTCCGGAAGTTAAGTGTGGAAATCCTGAATTGGTGATTTGGTCTACGTTTATGCAGTAATTTCCTAGAAGTAATCCTGAATTGAGAACTTGTGCTACGTATATACAATAATTTCCTCGGATGTGGTAAAGGTCAACTTAAATGAGAGCATCCACTAGGCTTAAGTTTTGAAAAATACAAGGGTTCAGATGGACCACGAAGAATGATAAACATGAAATTTTATTTTTTTTTATTTTTTATTATTTATTTTTAAAAAAAGGTAACTTTGATATAAAATTTTACTTTCTACATTATAAAAAGTTTTCATATAACGTTTTCAATTTTTTTTTTTTAAGGTGTAATCTTTGGAAATAAATCTAAAATATATTTGCTTTTAGAATCCCCAATTCCTAAGGTAGTAAAATAACTACCACCGGCAGGACTCCAACTCAATTTGGGGCTTAACGACAGGAACCGCAACAACCCCTCCCTTCAGGAGTACCCATTTGATTATTTCGGAGAACCCTCCAACAACTGTCAAAGATGTCTTTCCCAAACCATTGACAACACAAAACATCTCATAATAGATTGCCCTGCCTTGGAGGGCATTAGAAACAATTTCACTGGACTGAAATTATCGGATCTCTGGGCGCGGCCGGCGACGGTGGCTAAGTACCTCGATGTTGCCCGCTTCTCGTAGGAGGGGGGAATTGGGGCGCCGACAAAGAAAGAAGATAATAAATTTGAATAAAATATCTAACTAGGCCTACTACTGAAATCTAATAAAACAATTAGAAATGAGTTATAAGGAAAATAAGTTGTCAATTTCTATAAAAAAAAAAAAAAAAAAACAAATAAAAAAAATAACCTTAAAACACTAAACTTATTCATACCTGCAAACTAATAGAAATTTGCTCAAAACTTTGGCCCCTCGTATTTTGTTCCTTAAAATCTAATGGATCATCCTTTTTTAGGTCAATCTCACTTTTAATATCAATGTTTCTGTGACCATTTCTTTCCTGTTCAGAAATATAATTATAATTAATAAAATAATAATAATAATAATAATAATAATAATAATAATAATAATAATAATAATAATAATAATAATAAATTTAATTTGTGATGCAACAGTATTCTGTTTTGGTTGGATATCCTGCCATTTCTAAAGCTCCGGTTCTAGCATGATATTTCCAAGATCCAGCATCCAGATCTTTCTATGAGGAACTGTAAGAAATAGTAAAGTTGAATACACATACCGATATGTAATGATGAATAATTGTGTGATTTTCTTTGGTTTTACTCAAGATGCTTTTAACAAACCTTGTGGTCTATAATGTTTAAAATGCAAGTGGTATTAAAATTTATACATCTTTATATCCTATATAAACTTACTTTCAGTAAAATGTTTTATATAATTATGTTACAAGATCTTTTCTTTAAATATGATATAAATTACAATGTATAAGTATTCAAAATATTATGATGGACATATATTCGTGAAAAATAAATTTAAAAAAATTTGATTAACTTAAAGAACAGGTTCAATATTTACCTAAAAATAATTGTCAAAATTGAAAATTTGCTCTAAATATTTTTACAATTCATTCAACTTTTTATGAATTTTTTGAAAAGGTTGCACAACTCATTCAATTTGATTTACTCTGATAAAAAAAAAATAACTTGGATGAATATTAAATAATTAGAGAAAAAAACATTTGACAAATATTTCTACCCTCCAACAGAAATGTAAAAAAAAAAAATCTATAAAGAGATCTTCTTACTTTTAGATACTGTTTAAAGGAAATAATAAACCTAATATATTTATTAAAGTTTTGTAACTCATCCAATTATATCAACACTGAAAATATTTAATAAATCAAATAAATATCAAAAACCTAAGAGCAAATTTTCAATGTAAACAAATATTTGGAGTTTATCAAATAGATTTATAAAAATTGCAATTTTTACTATTTAATAAATAAACAAGGGATTTTTAATTATAACTTATTGTTAATTATAGTAATTCTTTTCTAAAATATTGGACAATTAATATAATTAAATATATCAAAAGTTTAAGATTTACAAAATATGATGAAAAAATAAAAGCTTATCAGACTCTTTCCATTGAAAATATATTTCTTTTCAAGTTATGGATTTTACCAGCTTGGTTAAACATACTCTCATTGAAGACCCTCGGTGGAAAGGACCATAAGCATTTTCTTACAATATTTAGAAGATGCGATATTTCTTAAGCTTCTTAAATTTAAGAAACATAGTGACTATACAACTAATAGACCAGGTATGTTTATTATATAAATTTATAGTGAAAAAGTTTATTATTTAAACTTGTTTACATGTAATTTGAAAGTTGTGATAATAGACAAGAAGACTTCATTGGCTGGAGAGCAAAATTTTTTACTCCTGATTATCCAACCTCTGGCCAAATTCATGGCAGGAGTTACAACACCAATAACAACATTTTACATCCTAATAATAAAATGCCTGAGTAATAAAAGCTACATATTATATGTGGTTGGAAATCATGAAGAATAGTCGAATCCACAGATGCTAACTAATTTCATCATTCTACAATGCCCAGCAAAAACGTTCCCCCACTTTATATATTTCCCAACCCAACAGACCCCCCCCCTCCCCTTGGGAGGTGAAATCTTTTTCTTTTTTTTTATGCATAAACTTTGAACTATTTTATCCATCAATTAGAACACTGAAAAGGGCGGGTATCAACTATTTAGATTACTTAATGGGCTAGTAAAAATTGATAATTATTTTTCGTCTTTAATGAACAAGGTTAGCACAATCAAGACAACTGGGTTGTCCCCAAAATGTGTTTAAAAAAATATATATATATACATACATTTTTTTATTTCCACTGTAGTTAGAATAAATTAAAGAAATTTGTTAAGTTCTTAAAAAGAACGTAATTTTATTTTTTATTACCTATAACATATGAATCATCTTATCAAAATTATATCCTGGAATGGTGAATGTGTGTGTCAGTTTGAAGGTGGAAGAAGAAGTAGGTATTTTGAGGAGGAGGAAATTAGTGAGAAGGAGGTAATAAGGATAGAGTGAAGAAGCTGAAGATTGGTAAATCAACTGGCATTGATGGAATTAAATATGAAATGATCAAGAATGGAGGTGAGCTTGTGATTGACTGAATATGGAAGTCGTGTAACAGGGTATTTATGGAAGGTGTAACTCCAAAGAACTGGAGGAGAGCAGTGATAGTACCCTTGTATAATGGTAATGGAGATCAGGGAACTGCAGAAACTGGAGGGAAATTAGTTTATTGAGCATGGAAGAGAAGATGTTACGGAATTTTGTTTGAAAGAGCGTTGAGTGACTGAGAGGTTATTTGTTGAAGAACAAAGTGCATTTAGGAGTGGTAGAGAATGTATAGATCAAATATTCACACTGAAGCAAATTAAAGAGAAATGAGAGAAGAGGAGGAAATTGTATATGGATTTTATGGACTTACAACAACCATATGGCAGAATTAATAGGGAATCTATGTGGCAGGTATTAATGATATATGATATTGGTGGTAGGCTTCTGAATGGAATCAAAAGTATGTATGTTGGTAGTGAAGCTTGTGTAAGAATAAATGGAGTACAGTGAGTGGTTCAATATTAATAGTGGAGTGAGGTAGGGATGTGTAATGTCTCCTTGACTATATAATTTATATATGGATGAGGTTATGAAAGAATTTAAGATAGGGCTGGCAAGGGAGGATGCTAAACTGATTGAAAATAGTAGAGAATAGAGGGTACCCTGCTTAATGTAGGCATTATTATTTGGTTTTGTGTGGTGAATATTAACAATCCCCAATCATTGGCAAAACTAGGGAATTAGACTGACTGTTGGAGCAATCTGTTGTGGGTAAGTGGACTTCTGAGAAACAAAAGCATACAACAAAAGAAAGTATGTTTATAATGATGTACCGAGTCCGGTTTCTAGGGGTGAGTCACAGTCCAAATCAAAGTTCAACTAAGTTCCTGAAAATCATTTTGTGATAAAAATATAAATTATTTTACCTGATATTTTTTAAGCATATGATAAATATAAGATAAAATAATAATAATAATAATAATAATAATAATAATAATAATAATAATAATAATAATAATAATAATAATAATAATAATAATAATAATAATAATAATAACTAATAATAATAATTTTTTAAATCACAAAGGGGAAAGGTGAATTTAAGTAGTTCATGTAAAATATTTTATGGCTGAAATAATAATATAGCTTGCAGAGTGAATTAAAAGTAATTTTAATTCTTTCAATTAGCAAAATAGAAAATTATAGCTACAACAAGAATCAAACACCACCAGAATCTCTCAAGGTAGCACCAGAAGTATTTTTTTTTCTTGAAAGATATTGATCTCTTCATGGAATGACTCCCACTAATACAATATTTTTTTCAGTTGATTGTGCACTTTGGGTTTCTGATCCAAAATCAGGTTTTTGCTTATACAATTTAGGAAAATTTATATTCACTAGTGAAATGATCAAAGACCTGTGGATAAACTTTTTAGTTAAAACCAATTATGTAGTATTCAATAAAAGGTCTTCCAAATGATCCCCTCTCACATAACCATGTATGAGAAGGAATTTAAATACACAGCTTCACAAATAAATTTGTATTATATTTTGACTAATGGTTAGCTTGTAATGCAAATGTTAAATATATTAAAGGTAAAGCAAAGAAACCCATGGTCACCTTCAAATATTTCGTAAATAAGAATTGGGGATCAGATAGAGGAATATTATTGCATCTTAATAAAATTATTAAGTAGGCAAGAAGAAATTTAATTTCAATTTCCTCTCAAAGATTAATGCATGATCCTTGATCGCTGACAAAAATAGGGAATTAAATGGGCTATTTGAACACTGCTACAGAAATGTGAACTTCTTAAAAGCAGAAGCTTACAATGTCATTAACACTAAAGAAAGATATTGGTACTAACATATACTGCATGTGAAAGATTGTCAAAATATGATCATCTAATGAGGTTGTTTTATTAAATATATCTATGGTATGATTTTTTTCTTAAGTTCGATGACATCTTGTATATGTAGGTTGAAAAAAATTTAAGACTTGTCTTTGCCTCAAATAATTATTATAATAGTTATTATAAATAGTTATTATAACTTAGGATGTCTATCTGATTGCAGCTTAAAAGGCACTTCTAAAAAGCAATAGTGCCTTTAATACTTCAACAGAAGTTTTAAGAAAGTTTATCATCAAATTCTTAACTAAAATGCCAGAATTATAAATGTTAAAAAATGATGGATTCATAGGTCATGCTTCAACTATATTGAATTTTCATCTCAAAAAAAACCGTCATCTTGTAGTACTGTATTTATGACAACTATATGTAATATATACTTTTTTTTTTGTAATATCAAATCAAAACAAACTAAGGTTATTATTTTTACAATTTCACTTATCTTTGACAATGACAATAAAAAAGATTTATCAACTCATTACTTAACTAATAAAATTAGCGTACTAATTGATGAATTGAATGTCAAACATATATTACATTTGGATTCCAGGCTCTGTGGAAATTACACTGCATGAAATAGTAGATGCTGCACTCAAGGATTCTTCTGTTATGCATACTTGTTACTTTTAAGTATGCAAACACTTAATTTAATATATTAATAATAAAGAATTTCATCTTATAGCAAGACAATTTGAATTAGCATAGAAATCTTTCATCAGTTGTTAAGCCTCAGTTTCTGATTCAAGATTGGTCTAGCATGTATGAACATGACAGACGAGAACAAATTGAATTTACTAAAACTAGACCATATTGTCCTTTTTTGTGATGATTAACTTTTTCAAGGAAACTCCAAACAAATGCATGACAAGGCAAAACTGATTCTAAAACATTTTTATTGATTTCCTTACTATTTTTGGTTATCAGAGAAATATTACAGTAAATCTGTTTTAATTATTCTTGCTAGACCGAATTTTTACACTTTTATTTTCTTAGAAAAGATAATATACTTGACGAAGTCCATCATATACATATGTACATGGCAAATTAGTCGCAAATGCTATTGCACTCATTGGTTCCTGCACACTAATTTTATAACAGTATGCAAGTACATAATTAGCAAAGAAATTGTGAGAAAAAGTTGCAAACAAAAAATTCAGGCGTGTTACTTACTACTGGACTTTGCTGTAAACATTTAGCTAAGTCTGAGTTCGCTAAAATTGCCCAAGTCCCATAGTCCAGTACTAGGACTTGCTACATCACTATATATTAGTATTAACATAAACTGCAAATGCAAAATAGTAAAAATATGATCATTTTACGAGATAATTATATTAAATATTATAGCTACGACTTTTTTTTATATTTTCAATGACTTATCTTGAAATATGTAGTGTTTAAAAATCTATGAAGACTTAGCTTCATCTCATAGTTATTGTTACCCCTAACTTATAATTACAACTTAAATGTTTATTCTGATTACAGTTTAACTGTAATGCCAAAAGATATGTTAAAAAAAAAAAAAAAAAAAAGGATGGATTCATGGGTTATGCTTGAACTATAATGAATTTTCATCTTTATAACAATATATGCAAAATACGGTTTGTTTGTACATTTAAATCAAAACCAACACCATAGCTGCTATTTTAGCTATATAAATATATTTATCAATGACAATAATAAAAACTCATTGTCTGAATTATAAAATTAGTGTATTAATTACTGAATTGAATGTCAGAAAAATATTTTAATTGGATTCGAGGACACGCGTAACTAACACTGTCACTGTATGATGTTGTAGATGGTACAGCAAAGGATTCTTGTTATATCATATATATATATATATATACACATATATATATACCATATACATATATATAGCATATAGCATAACTAACTAACTCTTTCTTCTTATATATACATATTACATACTATATATATATATATATATATATATACTTATATATATATATATATATATATATACCTTAAATATATGCTATATATATATATATATATATATATATATATATATATATATAGTCAGATGGGGATAAAAAAAAACAAAAATCTTTAACTTTTGTTTTTCTCCTCATACACTTGACATATAGAAATGCTATGGCATACACACTTTTATATTTGAGGTCACTATCATAAGATGACTTCCACTTAGGTATTTAAAAAAAAAAAAAAAAAAAAAAAAAAGAATTCTTAAAAAAAAACAAGATAAACTTAGTTTTTTACCCCATTTGAAGTTGTAAAATGGGGTAAAAAAATATTACCTAAGCTACTTTCTGCTACTTTCAATGCTAGCCGTTTTCCTGATTGCTTGCTCACATGTACTTTCCTGAGTGTTTTTCACCCATACCCCTTTGTTCTAGTTCTTCTATGTACTTTCATGAGCATTTTCTCCTACCTTTGGTGAAACTGTCATCATTTGATACAACTTTCCAACTTTTATGTACTTTCATGAGCATTCTATGCTGATGTCATCACTGGCTTCACCAAGAGCTACTTTTTCCAAACCTTTCCAATGCTTCTAGCTGTTTTCCTGAGTGCTCATGTACTTTCCTGAGCATTTTTCACCCCTACCTAGGGTTGGGATTAAAAAAAAACCGTTCGTTTTTAAAAAAAAAAACACAGTTTAAACAACAAATTTTAAAAAGATTGCAAAATTTTATGTTTTTGTTTATTTATTTATTTATTTATTTTTCATATTTATCAAGTCTTTTAAGGGTATTTGCTTCAAAATACAGTAAATACAATATGTTAAAAGAGGTATACAATACATAAAGTAGAGTTTAGTACTTAATAAAGTTATTTTAGTGTCTAGGGCATATAATTACATTTCACATGATCTGATTATTATTATTATTATTATTATTATTATTATTATTATTATTATTATTATTATTATTATTATTATTATTATTATTATTATTATTATTATTATTATTATTATTACTATTCTTCGGGTTATTACCTAGATATTCTCGGCGTATTATCATCGAGATTATGATAGATGATATATATATATATATATATATATATATATATATATATATATATCTATATTCTTATATATATAACATTAACACATAATATATATATATATATATATATATATATATATATATATATATATATATATATATATATATTTTTTCTTTATTCTTTTTCTTCACAAGACTACGGGTGTAGGTAGGGTCTGTAACAAGCATCAGAAGCTTTGTTGAAGAATATGACAAAGGGTTGAAAAGAAAGCCCAGCACTTTTTCATCTGTTCCATTAATTAGTAAGGACTCTTCGCAGTCAGAAAATCCACACTACCCCATAGCTTCACGGGACTGCGATGGACCATCACTAGGTAAATTGTCAGTGTAAGGGTTCATCCCTTGACCCAGGTGGGCACAACCATACCCTCAAAACCCCAGCCATTCTACTCTCTTGGCTTTATACCGCACTATTTTCGCCTCTGCCAAACTCACATTTCTCCCCTTCAGACATTCGTTACTGACTCAAATCCACTTTTTCTTCGATCTCCCAACCCGTCGGTTTTCAACACACTAGCCACTATACATCTGCTTAAAAACCGACATCATTCATCCTTTCCACATGACCAAACCATCTCAACATATTTTTATTTATTTATCCTCTCGTTTACCCCTTTCTTCACCACACAGCTCTCTAATATGTTCATTACTCATTTATCAATTCTTCTTCTCACACCTAGCATACCCCTAAGATTGTCCATCTAGACACATTGTACTTTAGATCTATACTTCGTATTCCAGACCATAGTCCACTACTATACAATAACACAGGTAACAACATACCGTCATGTAAGACCCTAACGCGCGCTAAAGACTTAGTCCCTTTACATTCACCAATGATTTAATTGCCCAAGCCATCCTGACATTCACAACTTTCCTATTAAATTCTGCATCATCCCGTTTCCCTTCTCATCAACATATACCCTAAATATTTAAACTCAGACACTTGTTCCAGCTGCTCACCACATCTAACAGCAGCCGCACCGAGGATTGTCCTCACTCAAAACCATAACCCTACTCTTCTACTTTTACTTTCAAACTCCTCCTTATTTTACACCCTGCCAAATCTCTCTGCAATCTCTCAAACTCTTCAGATTACGCCACACAAAACCAAATCATCCACGCAAATAATAGGTAGGGCACCCTCACTCATCTCCATTCTCCACCATTCTAAAACCATTTCCTGTCGCCCACCTTCAATTCTTTCATAACCCATCCATATACACAAATTGAATAACCAAGGAGACATAACACAACCCTGCCTCACTCCATTTAAAACTAAACCAATCACTTTTGACACCATTTATTCCACACGCCTCACTACGTCATACATACTACTGATTCCATTCAGAAGCCTATCACCAACACTATATATCACTAACACCTGCCATAATGCCCATTAACCCTATCATACCCCTATTGCAAATCCATAAAAACCTAAATACAATTTATTCTTCCTCTCTCTAATTTTCTCTACATAATTTTGCTTCAATGTGGGTGAACCCCACATCCTCTACTACCCTAAACGCACCTTGTTCATACACCAATCAGATTCTTCCCAGTCATAGATTTGCACTCTTTCGACCAAAACACCAGCATATATCTTCCCTACAACACTCGATAAACTAAATACCCCCTAAAATTTCTACAGTTCCCCTTTTCCCCTTACACTTATATAAAGGTACTATTATGCTCTCCTCCAATCCTCAAACTATACCCTCCATAAACGCTTTATTTACACAACTTCCAAGATCAATCAATCACCATCTTGCCTTTGCTTGATCATTTCACCAGTATTTCATCTATACCTGCAGATTTACCATTCTTCAAACTTTCCTCGCTCTACCCATTTCCTCCTCTTTGCTAATAACCTCTTCCCCAAAATACCTTTTCCTTCTTGTACCATCAAACCACACACAGTCATTATCACCTCACCATTACTGCAATATTATACGGATTTTCAAAGTGTTCTTTCCACACTCCCTTCACATCATTTTTTAATCAGTTACAAAAACACCATCCCCTATTCATTATTTTAAGCAGGTTCCCCTTGTTCTAATTCTTCTTAACCTTTACGCTTCCTTCCAGAAGGCTTTCCTATTCCAGTTTGTAAGTCCCCATTCACTCTCCTTCCAAACTGTTCATTTACCTCTTCTTTCACCTTACGTATATTTTAGTATTTCTTTTTTCCTCTTATATAATTCCAAGCATCTTTCTTTTGAAACTTCATCATTCGCTTTTAGTACATTCAATACGCTATTGCTAACGCTTGCATCACCTTTCATTCCACCACTGCTGTTATCATTCTTACTTCCTACTTTAGCACACCCACATACTTCTTTTACTGCTAACAATTGCTTCCTTCATTTGCTTCAGATTTGTTCAGTTTCAACTTGTTCGCATTCAACTGATTTATTTGCAGCGCCTCTTACATACTTATCTTATTACCTGTTCACTAAACTTCTCACTCTTAATTTTACCCACTTCCTTCCATATCACCTTCTCTGCCACATCCCAAGTCCCCATAGCAATTTGTAGGGAGCTTAACATAATGATCACGATAATCATTCTAAACCCCTCACTGATTTAACATCCAACACATCTTTTCAACATCTCCTTCTTCACCAACACAAAATCCAATCAGCACTTTCCTTGAGTACCATCTCTACCACCAACTCTGGCAGTATACTTGTAGTTTTCTGTGTTTTAAAGAAAGTATTACTTACACACACCTCTCCCTCTCCACAGAAATCAATCACCTTCCACCATTCTCATTTTCCTGACACCCAAAACCACCCTTTTATACCATTCTTTTTTGATCATATATATACTTATATATATATACTATACATATATATATATATATATATATATATATATATATATATATACTATATATATATACACTTATATACATATACATATACTTATATATATATATATATATACTGCTCTTTCATATATATATGCTCTTTCTTTCTACCATATAAAATCTGTATTAATAGTCAATATTTAGGCCTAGAAGGGGTGTGGTACTACTATATAATTTAAAACATCTTTTATATTTACATAAAAAGAGGTAATTTTAAAAAAAAACAAAAAAAACATTTTGTTTTAAAAAAAAAACGTGTTTTTTTCAAAAAAAACAAATTAAAAAAAATAGTTTTTCTGGCCCTACCCACACCCTTTGTTCCTGGCTCTTCTATGTACTCATGTGTTAATACATTTTCTCCCTACCCCTGTTTCTAGCCACTCATCATCATTCAGCTACTTTCCAAGAGCCACTTTCTGGCACATCTGCTTTCATGAAAAATTTCTATGCTGCAATGTCATAACTCAGCTACTTTCCATATTTCCAGCTACCCAAACACTTTCAATGCTTCTAGCTTCTAGCTGTTTTCATGTACATTCCTGAGTGCTCATGTACTTTCCTGAGCGTTTTTCACCCTTACCCCCCTTTGTTAGCTCTTCTATGTACTTTCAGACCCTACCCCCTTTGTTCTAGCCTCGTCATCACTCAGCTACTTTACAAGCTACTTCCTTTTCATAAACTTTCCTGAGCCTTCTATGCTATAACGTCATCACTCAGCTACTTTCCCATGTTAATAATAACACATCCAGGTTAAAAAAACTTTTTATTTTGAAAAATTTACTTATAATCTTATAGTCATTTTTCGGGGACATCCAATATTTTCAAAAAAATTATTAGTTTCCCAAATTCCTCCATCAATATGTAGGTAACTACACCAAAAAAAAAAAAAATTGAAAAAATGTGTACATTTTAAATTATTGTAAAAGTTATTAAAAAAGTTTGCAACCATTTTATGGGGTTCGACATTTGTTATCGCTGATTACTGTCAATTTAGAGCAGCATTTTTCTTTTGGCATTTTTATAGATAATAAAGGACGGCTACCAGAATAGCCCATAAAATTCAAAAAATATTTTCCAGGAAAGGGAGGTTTTGTTATTTTTACTATCCCACCAACCTCAGAAATTTTTACCCTGCCTGACCTGCACTTATATATATATATATATATATATATATATATATATATATATATATATACATACATATATAAACATATATATATATATATATATATATATAAATATATATAATATAAATATACGGGAGAGTGTAGATGCAGCGTTGACCCCAAAATAAAAAAAAAAAAAAAAAAAAAAATTTCGCTCATTTAATAGCCACGCAGTAGTACTACAAGTTTTATTTTAGATCGTCTTTAATTCTAGAAAGTTTTTATATTTTCAAAAATTAGAATTAGGGTACAAAATGTCCTTCAAAAGAATTTCACTTTTGAAAAATGTGAGTTTTTAACTTTGGTTATAAAATGAAAATTGTGGATCGATTTGTTATTTTTCCGTGGATAGTTGAGTATGTTAGCTTTAAACTGGTAAAGTAAATTTTTGATCCAAACCGATATTAGTGTTGGCAAATCACGGACCTGAAACGGTCCGATTCACCCGCCCGTAAAGTGTTGGAGGAATTTGACTAGGATACCATTGTTTTTCGTATTTTTATTTCTATTATTATTGCATTTTTATTACGTATAATTAATTTAAATATAATAAAAAAGTTATATTAAATTGAAAATTTGTAAAAAAAATATGAAATTTTAATAAAAAAAAACGAATTCAAAAGAAGATGTCAAAAATTCCTTGAGCGGAAGTGTCGGACCACCTTATTTTTATTCGTATTTTATTTATCGTTATTGACATTTTATTACTTATTAATTTTAATATGATAAATAATTATTATATTAAAGTAAAAATTAAAATATAAAATTAATTTATATCGTAAAAGGCAATACAGATGGTCCGATTCACACCTCAATGGTGGTCCGCTTCACCCTTCCACGGTCAGGCTGAAGGAGCTTTTATTAAAACTTTAATAAAACTTTTATTATTAATTACATTATTATTTTTTTTACGTGTTAGCATGATACACTTGAGGCCGTGATTTACAAAAAAAAAAAAAAATTCCAAAAAGTGCATTAGGAGAGACTCAATAGTTCAAATTATGCTTTAGATTAATGTTTAATTCATACCGCCCGAGATACTATATATATATATATATATATATATATATATATATATATATATATATATATATATATATATATATATATATATATATATATTAACTACTTTTGTTGTGAAGCTCTTATATTTAAATATATATATATATGCCTACCATATATATATATATATATATATATACGGTAAACCTGTTACTTTATAGTATTCAAAAACTAAATTTAACACTTGTATATATTCCACAAATTGAAAGACACATCAAAAATAAATGTAAAAGTCTTTCATCATCTGTTCAACCTCAAATCCTGATTCAAGATTGATCTAATATGTACGAACATGATAGAAGAGAACAAATTGAATTGGCAACAAAACTGGCAACTGGCAACACAATTGGCATGACTCTTTCTAAAAGAACAATATTTTGATCACTTAGTGAATGAGTTTTCAAATTGAATTGTTCGTTGATGAATGACCAACTTCTTATTTACTTCACTCATAATTTTTCTCCTGAATAAATTTTTGAAATAGACTTAATTAAATGTTTTATATTCTTTATTTACCACAACAGGAAAAAAAAAATCAATTCTGCTTCTTCGAAAAGGAGTGTTCTAATAAAATCAAAGATTTTTAACATGGCACTTTTGTGAATTTATATTTTAAAAGTAATTTTTAAGTGTATTGACAAAAGAAATCTTTAAATAATAATAATGATAATAATAATAATAATAATAATAATAATAATAATAATAATAATAATAATAATAATAATAATAATAATAATACTTTTATATACCAGTCTTTCTTCTAATCTTGAAACTTCAACAAAATGAAAATCACTTGGCATTTTGTCTTCAGCACGTTCTAAAGGCTCATCTTTAATTTCTATCTCAGACTTGACATCCATATTAAAAACTTCTTTTTAATTAAAGTATGTAAAATAATCTATGATGTCTGAAAATTAATTAAAACGTTTAGTAATCTCTATAAAATGATATTGAATATAATATAATGCATTCTAATATATATATATATATATATATATATACACTATATATATATATATATATATGTAACATATATATATATATATATATACTGTTACTCTTCTAACTCTTCTTATAATAACCATATATAACCATAGCATATATATATATATATATATATATATGGATAGATTTACTTTATTGGCCAGTACTCATACTCAAAAACTACAATAGCTTCCGGGAACAACGAAAAGGAATACATTGCTGGAATCTTGGCAAAATTTACTGCGGAAACTGTAAAAAAAATCATATCTCAAAACTACAAACCTTTAGTGAAAAGGAATACATTTTGGAATCCTGGTACTTGTAAGATTTTGGTTAGGAAAATGTAAAAAATAAAAATAAATAAATAAATAATAAAATAATTATTAGCTTTTTTTTTTTTTTTTAGGAGGCAGGGACATATTATATATATATATTATTTGTAAAAGGGTATTACAAGGCAATGTGGGGGAGCTCGAGCGGCCCAGGGGAGCACAGGGGGACGTTTTTCAGCCCACCCGTGAGAGGAGGCGGAGAACCCCACCCAACACCAAATACAAAGCGGGGAGTTCGGGGCCCTCCGGAGAGAGTCAGTCCTACCGCGGATGAAGGTGTTCCGGCTCACGATTGCGGCGGGGTATACCCTTGCCAGGGGTATTTTTAGTAAAAAAAAAAAAAGCAAAATTTAATAGAGAGAGCCTATTTATTTTAACGAGTAACCAATAAAAGGACGGTTTCAAAATAGGCTCTCTAATCATATTTACTATAATTATTAACAATAATTTTTTAATTTTTAATTTTACATTTTCTATCTAAAATTTCTGGGATTCAAAAAATGTATTTCCTTTTTTAAGCGTATTGTGGTTTTTTGAGTTTTTTTTTTTTTTTGTGTGTATTATTGCACATTTCCAGCACTAAAAAAGTGGATAGCATTCAACAATGTATTCCTTTTCGTTGTAGCTAATGTAGTTTTTGAGATATAGTGCCCAACCTAAAAAGTAAATCTTTACGCCCATATATAACTAGATTTAAAATCAAATACTTTCATCTGAGCTTTGATATTCGATATATCGATTCTTGGATACATCAATATAAATCAATATATATATATATATATATAGCATATATATATATATATATATATATATATATATATACTACTCATATCCTATATCGCATAATATATATATATATATATATGTATATACCTTTCTCCCTACCTCTCTCTATATTAAATCGATTACTAACAAAACTTTACAATACAACCTAGACTTAAAAGGCGGCAACTGAGCCATAATCAGCCAGATTATAAAAGCTAATTACACCCCTAATCTAATAGACTATGGATCCCAGGTTGCTTCCCTTACCCCAATGAATTATGAAATGCCACACAATGCACTAACCTAATGCATTATGAAAGGCCAGGTTAGGTAGACAGATTTACTATATATATATATATATTAAAGGTTGCCCATATTTTATGATCTTAAATACGGGACGATATAGCGCATATATATATATATACATATCATAACCTTAACAACTATATAAATATATTCTTTATATATATTTTATATATACCTTCTTATATATATATATATATATATATATATATATATACATATATACTCTTTCTTTCTTTCTATATATATATATATATACTTCTTTATATATATATATATATAACATACTTTTCCAACAATGAGGGCTTAATGGAGTATCACAAATATTTTCACAGATGGTATTTTTTTTTTGGGGAGATATCAATTTTTCTTCAAACTTGGCATTTCTGTAAAATTAGGAACATATTATAATAAATTTAAATTTGTTTGTTAACATACTTTCAAAGTTTCACAGACAGTTGAAGGTTTTTTCACTTGTCCAAATCAAGTTCATAGCAGAAAATACTCTTTCTGTTGGAGCATTAGTTCCTGGTAAACAAAGAAGAAATTCAACCATTTTCAGGATATTAGAATATGGCACATTTTTAGCTTGAAAGTGCGAAATGATTTCGACCCAACAATCACCAGGAGATGTTTTCTTTGAATTCCAATTGTCCAACATTTCTGGGGTCACATACTGTTTAACGAACACATATTCGTCATAAAGTGCAGTCTCGTCTATTGTAAAGGTAGGGATGAGTTCGAGAATAAACTTAAGAGTTTCTGCTACTTCCTCCCAGCACGGTATTCTCTTTAGTGTTACCCAAGTAAATTGTTTTAAGTTTTTAAGTGGATTGATCCATTTAGATAAATAATCAAAGGCAGTTTTGTAGAATGTATGAACATACTGTTTAAATTTTGCAACTTCTGATTCCAGGCCTTCTCTTACCAATTTTTGAAGAATCGTTGTTACAGCTAATGGAATAAAGCAGTCTTCGCTCTTAGAGGCCATATTATTTTGTAAATCATTTAATGCTGACATTACTTCGAAAATTGTAATTGTATCCCCTTCAATCTTTTCAATAGTCATGTGAAAAGTGGACGCTTGACTGTGGATAAAGTAAAGCCATGCTTCAGATAAAGGATTTTCAAAAAATGATTTTATCACAAAAGGGCATTTTTCTTGTGACTCAAAAAATGATTTTAAGGGGGCATACATTGTCAGAAGACGTTCAACCGCAGGGAGTAGAGCAAGCCATCTGGTTTTGCTATATCCTAATATTTGCTTGTATTCTTGATTAACAAATTCACAAAATTCTTTAAGTTTTTCAACTCTTACTGTGTATATATAGAAATGAGAATATATTTTTGAAACGATGCCTTCAATATCAATAGGAAGAGCATCAGCAGCTGTCTGAATAGTGTTGTGAATGATATGAGCAGAACATCCTATTCCAACTAAACCATGTCCCAAGTCCTCCTTGAGTTTTGTAAAAACATTGTTAACGCCCTTTCTAGATATACCCCCAAAATTGCAATTAGTATTATCTGCGCAGAGAGCTATTGTTTTTTCTTTTGCATTCATATTTTTTAAGCATTCAATTAAAAATGCAGAGATTGTGTTAGATGTTTCCGAGGGCAATGATTTTACTTCTAAAAGTTTCATCTGAATCCCTTTAACAGGTTGGAAATATCTAACAAGTACTGGGAATATTTTTATGTCCTTGTGATTTGAAGCGTCGGTCATAATCGAAATAAAATTGGCTTCTCGAATATCAGTCTGCAGTTCCGATATAGCTATTGGAGTAAAGACATTTAATACAATTGCCTCCGCTTTTGTACGGGCACATGTAAACTTAGGGTCAAAACAAGTCTTGATTAATTTTGAAGAGCAATCCATAGATTTGAAAGATTGATTATGTTGCACTAAGTGATAGGCAAATGCTCCTTCAGCCGCGGCTAATTTAAGTTCTTTGTCACCAAAAATGTCATTTCTGAAAAACGTTGTGAGTGTTGAACTTGATGCACTGGCACGCAAAGCAGTTTTATGTTTTTCAGTATTTAAATGTTGTGTAATATCTGTTCTTCCTCCATGACTGATATTAAAGCTGGAAGAACATATGTTGCAACGAACACATGATTCCGTAAATGTCTTTTTCATATATGGGTATTCTTTCTCAAGGTCCTTATTGAAAACACATTTCCTCTTGCCTTTGGGGGCCATTATTTCAATTAATTTTATATTTTCAACAGGACTTAAAAATTTAATAAAAATATATATTTATATATATATATATATATATATATATATATATATATATATATATATATATATTATATATATATATTATATATACATATATATATACCTATATATATATATATAATGTTAATTGTGAATAAGACGGCTCCCGACCCGTGAGTGCTAGAGAAATTTATTTTTAGTGTATAAAAATAATTTTTTGTAAAGTAAGAAATTTTTAAAATATTTGCATTATACATAAAAATTTTATTTCCTCAACTGTCACGGGTAAGGGGTAAGGGGTACGGGGGCGAATCCCTCATAGAAATACCCATTCTGTCATGCATTTGCATATATATATATATATATATATATATATTATACATATATATATATATATATATATATATATATATATATATATATATATATATATATATATATATATATATACTAATATATGTTGAAGATAGTTCCGTGAGAATACTGCATTAATAATATATTTTTTAATGTATAAAAATAAATTTCTGTAAAATAAGAAAATTTAAAAATGCATTATAAATAAAAATTGTATTATTTATCCAGTACTCACGGGGTCAGGAGTGTAAATTTCTATTAAAAATATAACAATTAAAAGAACTAAAAAATTGCAAAAATGTTACTTCACATACGATTTTCAAATAAAATTCATAAAAAAAAAAAATTTGAAAAGGTGCTTTTTGTTAACTTCATGTCGATATTTTTGTAACGTATCTTTAATTAATCCCTATTTTGTTATGACTTATGAAACATAGGCAAGTTCAGTAAAAATGGCCTGGGTTTACGATTTTATAAACGGAATTATAATAATTTAACTATGCTTAGATTTAATAAATTTACATTACCTGTACTTGATTTTACGAATCCTACAAGAAAAATCAATATATTTAAAATATATTGAATAATAACTAAAAGTCCAGGAGAGCTCGTCTTATGCACAATTACAATATATATATATATATATATATATATATATATATATATATATATATATATATATATATATATATATATATATATATATATATATATGCTTTATATATATATATATATATATATATATTTGCTCTGCTGCAGAAATATATATATGAATAATTAACTTTTAAATCACAAAAATAACTTGTTGTCACACAGAGCGATCAAAGAAGACTGTTATTTTTTTTGACATGTTTCGCGCCCTTCGCTTATTCACGTACATAAATTCAAAGACTACATCTACATGTTTCGAACATGATCTCTTCTCAGTTTTCCTGCCTTTATAAGTATAGCGATTTCATGCCTAGCCTATATGCTGCTTGCAGCTGCTAAATTTCAAGATTTATAATGTTTACCAACGTAAGTTGTAAAATAAGCATAAAAATTTGGATTCATTTTCATCTGTTTTAAAATACGGGACAATTGATTAAAAAACGGGACAGGATACAAAAAACGGGACAGTGGTTTGAAAAACGGGACTGTCCCGGAAATGTTTGATCTGGACGATAATAATATATATATATATATATATATATATATATATATATATATATATATATATATATATATATCTTTCTTTGATCTATATATATAATAATAATATATATATATATATATATAATAATAATAATATATATATAACATAATAATTGGCTGTGAACCAGCGACCTAAATATTTTCTGAAAAGATTTTCTAAGTTCAAAGAATTTCTAAGCAAGGGTGAAGTACTTTGGCTGAGTTAGATGACTTTACGTGGCTATTACATTAAGGCTATGAACTTATAAATTTACAAAAATGGGCTAAAAATTCTTCGATGTTTTTTACCGTCTAAACTACATTATAAAAATTAATATTTTAATAAAAATATGAAAAAAAACGCCCAGGAAAAATGTAACTTTATGGCTCATTTTCGTTTGTGTAGGGCTGAAGAAACACGATTGAAAAGTGTTTTCATGTTTTCACGATTCATCTATATTTATTAATTTTTGATAATTTACTTGTTTATCGATTTCATCAACACTTTTTGATTTTTAAAAAAGTACCATAGTGTAATGTATGCAAAAAGGAAATTAAATATTTAAATTAAAAGAATTAATAATTGGAAAACTATTTTTTACGTAATGTAAGAAAATGATTATATATGTAATAATATAAATATAATAAATAATAAATACAATATTTATATATATATATATATATATATATATATATATATAATAAACATAAAATATATATATGTATATATATATATATATATATATATATATATATATATATATATATATATATATAGGTAATACTGTAGACAGTGACCCACACATTTTGAGACCGAAAATTTTCTAAGTTCAAAAAAATTTCTAAGTTCAGAAAAGTTAAGTTAAGTTAAGTTTTTTAAGAAAATTCTTTAGTCAGGATTTCCGCGCTACGTATACTGTGACGTCATGCCATTTTATCGAATATATATATATATATATATATATATATACACTGCTCTTACTTTATATACTATATACTCTTTACTGCCCTATATATATATATATATATATATATATATATATATATATATAACATATATATATATATATATTCAGCCCAATAGGGGCTCGAGCCGACAGGGGAAACAGAAGGGGGACGTTTTCCATACCCGTAGGGGCGGAGGAACCCCCGCGACACCCAGCTGCAAAGAGCGGGGTTCCGGAATTTGCCTGAAGGGGAAGCTGGTCTACCCTCTCGTTCCCAGGCGAGACCCATTTCATTCCATCGGGCAGATACGCCCAGGAGTTTTACATTAGTTTTTACAAAATAATAATGTTTTTAAACTATTGCGTACCGGGTAGTGTGGCGAAGCGAGATCTCTCGGCCTTCCGAGGAACGACAGTCATTCCACCTCCGAAGTCCGGAACCCGCTCACTTTGACTGCGATCTTCCGCCAAGAGGTATGAAAAACATCCCTACATCATTCAAGCCGACAATATCTTATAACAACCTTAATATATATATATATATATATATATATATATATATATATATATATATATATATATATATATATATATATATATCCGTAGGCCGTATCTAATATGGACATACGTACGTTATCGTAAAAGTTTACGTTTACATAGATCGATTTGCTTATGGCGTAGGCTAACCTCTCTCTCTCTCTCTCTCTATATATGTATATATAACTTTTTATAACCTTATATATATATATATATATATATATATATATATATATATATATATATATATATATATATATATATATATATATATATATATATATATATATATATATATATATATATTAAACATTATTATATTTTTGTATTTTATATTATTATTTATAATTTAACAAATCTTTTATTTATTATGTAGTGCTAAGTAGGTTTGGTATGTTACAATCACAGTATGGCTATACTATGGTTCAATTGAGATCGTTGATAGCGTAAAAAAATTATCGAAAGAAAATTATTTTTATCGATATAAATATTGGAAAATATCAGAAACAAATATCGATAGTGTTATCCCTAAAAAAACTTGCCGAAATTAGTCAAATTTTATTTCGGTATAATATGTCATATTTTATTAAAAAATATGCATTTATAATATACGTTAATCGGTAAAAAGAAAAAAACTTCAAAGAATTTTTTTATTCTCATTATAATTAGGCTCAAGTTTGTAGTTTTTAATGTAATAGTTACAATTGTATATTCACCTCAGTAAGTATTACCTTTCTAAGTTTAGAAAAGTTAAGTTAAGTTAGGTTTTTTTAATAAAATTGTTTAATGACCGCGAAAACTACAATAATTCCGAAACGCACCTCTTTCTTAAAACATAACAACTTTCAGGCTTGAAATTTGAACTTAGAAAATTTTGGGTCTCAAAATGTGTGGGGTCGCTGTCTACACGGCTTTACCTGTTATATATATATATATATATATACGCCTTATATATATATATATATATATATATATATATATATATATATATATATATATATATATATATATATATATATATATATATATATATATATCTGACTATGTTATATATATATATATATATATATATATATTCAATAATTATTCTGCTCAATAGATTATTGTAAATAAAAAATAAAACAAAATAAATTAGGTTCATAAATCGTCAATATTAATATTTATGTATTCTTGTTTAGAACTATTATTTTAAGTATTCTAAATTTTGATGTACTTTTCAATAGATCACGAAACACGAGACTTCACTGCACTCACGGGACTGCGTTGACAGACTCTTTTTTTTTTATACACGGGACGCTATATATCTAGTACATTTCTACAGGCGTTTTCCATTTTGCATTTGTGCTAACGCTCGATAAATGCTAATCCAGTTGGCACAATTTCGGGCATACGACCGGTGTTTACATAATTTGATCAGCTGTTCTAATAGAGCACGTGGTTTTGTTGGAATAAACAAAAAAAATAAAAATAACAAATGGTTTATCACAAATAATTGATCAACTATTAGCGATGGAGTTTTATCGATTTGGAAGAAGTGCAAAATTTTAAAGTTAATTTCATGAAGACTAGAGCACATTCAATGAAATCAACTTTGTAAAACTGTGCCGAAATCTTATTTGTTTACATTCTTATTTATCATTATCTATTAATATTCAGTAACCAAGTGAAGATTAATCTAGCAGATTTAGTGTACCAACAAATTTCGTTAACATTGCAAATTTGTCCTAAAATTGAAGTGACATAATCGAACGACTTTTTAGCATTTTCCTAAATTTCGTTAGCAAAGCAAAATCGAAAACCTTAGGCGTTTTCATTTTGCCTTTAAACAGAAACATCTTAACAAAACGTTGTAATTTCCTAGAGATGACCAAGTCTTCAACTGGAAAATGGCAGTGAAACAATAGATTGCGGCCTTCGTTATGGTGTTGAATTAACTTAAATCGACAAACTCGCGCAGTTGATCGAGGTATTGTGATGGCTAAACTGGCCTGACGGCATTTGATGCTCATTATAAATCGTATACAGCGACTCTTATCGAGCATTGCTAATGCAACATAATGTCCCGTGTAAAAAAGAAATGTGCAACCACTGTTGATATCAGTAAGCGGAAGACTCGTTCTCAAAGTGGTACACGTACCCTGGAGTGCCCAAAGGTGATACTTTGGGGTAAGCTAAGAAACGGGATGAATACGCTTTAGATCGTGTATCACGTGATTGGGGTTCTCTCAATGTTTGCCGTGTCTTTTATATTATATTATTATCGGCAAATTTTATATATTATATTATATTATAGGGGTACAACTAATAATTATTTTCGTCTTAGGGGTGCGCGATCACAAAAGTTTAGAGACCGCTGTCGTAGAGTCATTGAGTCCAGTCTCGTGAGTCTAGGTATTCCGCAAGAGGACCGATATATATCGATATTGATATTTTTTAAAAAATATCAATGATATTTTTTCAGCCGATATATCGATATTTTATCCTCAGTATCGAATCAACGACATATATTTTTTCACTTCTAGAAATTTTTAGCAGTTTTCTTTTTTAATAAAATAACATTTTAGGAAAATGTGTGTATTTTTCAGGTTCGCTTGGATGATGGGGACATTTTGTCTGACTCAGGAGGAGGAGGAGGAGGAGGAGGAGGGAAGGAGGTCGATCAGATGATCATACAAGAGAAGTAGTAGCTAGAGGCCTAAAAGAGAAGAGCATCTTCATGAAATATACCTATTGCGTATTTTACTTTTCAAATTAGATATTTATAAAAAGCAATGAAAGTATCCTATATAATACAAGAAAATACTATAATTTAATCCGAAATTAGAAATGTAGGTTAAAATGTGAATATTTTCTACTTTCCTAGAAGCTTTATTCCCTGTGTAAAATCATCTCCACTGTTAATTCAGGGCCATGATTATTGTTTACTTTAAAAGTAATATATATATATCTATCTATATATATATATATATATATATATATATAATAACTATATATATATATATATATATATATATATATATATATATATATATATATATATATATATATATATTATTTAGGTTACTACTATATACGTAGTTTTTATATTAATTGATTTGTTATACCCTTGAGAAGATTTTTTATCTATTATTATTTGTTCGTTTCTATTACAACATTTTATGGAGTTTAAAACTGTAAGCACTTTTGAATAATTTTATTTGACATGGTTATTATTTGGAGATTAAAAATCTTAAATTTAAATTAAAACACCACTCTGATGAGCATGGTACAATTTTTTAAAACCTAACGAACGCTTTAAATATCAAAAATAGCTTTCGTCATGGACATGACCTCTTCAGTTTTCGCGTTCTTAGTAACTGAACAACATTAAGAGAGTAATTTTCAAAAGGTAATAAAACAATTTGGGACACTGACATAGTCCAACATTTCGGGAATATGAGAACCGGCAACCTGTAGCAAAATAATGCAGCTATTTTTTTTTTTTTTTTTTAAATAGTCAACATACACAACACAATCATCTTTCTAGTAGCATATAAATGTAGGTATACACTTAAGTGAACATAATCATGTAAGCAAATATTCATACATACCTATGTACTGGCGTACTACCAAATACATACACGCAAAACACCCGCACTCACACACAAAAATACTTTAGGATAATTATACATAACTTTTTACAGCATTTGAAGATATAACATATAAAAAATCTTCCTAAACTCTTTTTAATACAATTTAAATTTACTAAGTTAATGAAACTAATTTTATGAAAAATATGACAGATTAATTACAAATATTTCACAGTTTTAACTCATAAAAATAATATAGTAATTATAAGAGAACGAACAAATAATAATGGGCTAAATCTTCTCAAGGGTATAACAAATCAATTTATATACCATATATATATATACATATATATATATATATATATATATATATATATATGCTGCCACCTGCCTGCTCTTATACTACCTCCACTCCTGCTATATATATATACGCATATGCCATATATATACTCATGACAGATTTATTAAAGAATTGTTAACAGTTACGACGCCGGCGGAGTATCTCAAAAAGTAATAGGAGTACAAACCGAGCTAGCCAATTTACAATCCTTCAGAATCATTTGTAAAGAATTATCGGGAGGAAATAAAGCGCCGAGCATGATAATTCCCATGTGCTATTGCTTTAAGAAAAAAATGGATAAAATAGACCCACAAATCTAGTGTGTGAATTTTTAATGCTGCTAGAGCAAACTCTATGCACCCTGGTAAATGAATGATTAGGAGTTCTAGGAAAAAATGACTTGTTGGCTGCTGCAACAATTCTCGATCCAAGATTTAAAAAACTGCAATTTCAATCCTTTCCTTGATTGCATCTAAAATTATCCAAAAAATAAGTAAAGAAGTCCTTGAGAATTTAAAGGTTTTGGGAAATCAGTCTCCTCCGCTAATAGAAGAGACTGATTTGAAAAAGGTGACAAAAATGTTGACCTTATTTGGGAGTTGTTCATAGGCTGCGAAGCCCACTTTAAAATGCTACATTACTTGTAAAGGCAATTGCACCAAATGAAATATAATATTTAAATCAGCCTTTCCTATCAAGAAAATTTGATCCATTAAAGTTTTGGATCGACAGTAAAAATGCATTCCCTGCTACGTTTATAGTAGCGATGAAATATTTTACTGTAAATGCGACCAGTAGTTAGGTTAGGATACGGTATATCTTTGTTAAATAATGTTTATTCAGACGAACGAAATAGGCTAACATCTCATCATCATAATCGGTTAAAAAACTTAAAACATTTAAGAGCGCTAGAAGATAAATTTTGGGGTTTATTATTATTATTATTATTATTATTATTATTATTATTTATTATTATTATTAGGTATTATTATTATTATTATTATTATTATTATTGGTACATTGTTACTTGTCTATTATATTTACAATGAGTACTTTAAGTTTTATATATATATATATACATGTATATATCATATATATATATATATATATATATATAATATATATATATATATATGTATATATATATATATATATATATATACCATACATATATATATAATAATAATAATAATAATAATATAGTCTCTCTCTATATATGTATATATAATATATATATATATCTTTCTTATATATATATATATGTATATCTTATATTAATAATATATATATGTATGTATATATATATATATACTTATATATATATATATATATATGAAAAGTGTCAAAAGGGGCGCTTGCCTAGAAGTGTTTACTCTCTTCTCAAAAGCAACACCACTCTTTCTTGCGATGCAGAGAGTTTTAGAGAACAGTCTACTATCATAGCTATTCATATTTTGAGAACAAGGTACTTAATATATCAAAGGAAGATTAAGGTTGTGTAGCTTTTTCACTCCCTTTCTTTTTAATTTAGTTAAAATTGGTAGCATCGTTAATTCGCTATACTAGATCCAAGACTTCTTAGTGGAGCTCGCCTAAATGATATATATGCTATATACATATATAACCATATATATATATATATCTTATACGCCATATATATATATATATACGCCCATAATATATATATATAACATCTTATATGCTCGCATAATATATATACTCTATATCTCGTATATATATATATATATATAACCTTAACCCGCCACCCTGCTGCTATATATACCCTGCCTACCCCCAAAAGCCGCCACTTATATATATATATATGCTCTCTACATATAGTATATATCGCCATGCTGCCGGCTGCGAATCAGTATTTTATATGGTTAGGATTATTTTTACATTTATTAGCAAACCAGGAATTTGAATATGGCGACATCTTGGGTTTTCTAGTGGTTGCAGACCACCGTGTCTGTAAAGGAGGAGGTGTCAAGCAATATTATAAAAAAAAAGTATAAAAACATTTAATTCTTTCAATTTGGCATAAACTAACTCCTAATGGTAAAATGATTTGAACACATTTGAAATGTACTATTGTGCTATAAAAGGACATTATTACGGTTTTTCGCGAGTCGGTCGGTCTTAAGAAGAAAATTAATGCCAAACATCATAAGCCCTACTTGAATAGGATGGTCCCCAGTTCAACTTCCAAGTGCATCAGGTGTTTGGGGCGCTTTGCGAATGATGCAAGCATTAGAGCACTCGATGGAAGGAAATACCTTCGGAAAAGCTTTTCAGTTGCATTAAAGCGGCGTACGGTCGTCAGAGTATGGCTGATATTGATCATAGCGAGAAGTACTGCGATCATTCAGAACCAGGATTGTAAAAATGATCTCCGATAAACACTGCAGGATATGGTCAAAGCCTACTCATGACACATTCAACATTGGCGATGGTTTGAGAGCATCGGAAGGGTGAAGGAAAGAGCTCACCACGATGGGGTGTTTAAAGAGCTAATCAAATCGCCCAGAGCAACTGGAACCGGTCTAAATATCACCACGTTGCCAGTGACCACCAACGGCTTCCATAACCTTAACTAAATCCGGGTTATGGAGAGAATCCTTAATAATTTATCTAGATTCTATAATCACACTTTTTTGGAGTGCAGCTTTCTGCTGAAAATACCTGTATGCATTGTATATACGTCAGCACCACGCTTTGCTCGCGCTCCAGTGATGAGTTAAAGAAAAGACGTTTTCATTTTATAGTTTTTTTACCAGCAAGCCACTCAGAAGGAAGAGCTGGAGACTTGGTCCACAAAGTTGGAAGGGACAGGAAACCGAGGCGCAGTGGTGAAGACCCTAAAAGATCTTGTTTGTCTCCACCAGTCTTCCCAAAATTGAATTTGAGACCTTTCTTTCAGTGGGCAGAAGACTTTGGGTGATTTTCAGCTCACTTCAGCCAGCCACTGCCAGTGCAGTGAAATAACTTTCAGTACTCACCGGGGATCAGGACTTGTACAGTACCTCCTTGGAGGCAGGCAAGCAGGGTTAAAACTAGGGCTTTGGCTATGATAGTGTACACAGAAAATTTGTCGTTTGGCAATTTATTGTTTTATTTATTCTGAGGACCAGAAAAAAAGTAAATTTAGGGTGCCCATTCTCAGCTATGTTTGAAGATGTTTAATCAGTATTGGGAGAGAAGAATAACAATGATGCTAGGTATAATAAATCTCAATAAGTTTCCATAGAGTGAAGTTATGATAAACTGTGTAGCTATCTATTTGAGCCCATTAGAGTATTGTACAGTTTGGGCTCTTATTAAGGAAAGGCATGATTGCTGGAGAGTGCAACGTAGATCAACAAGGATGGGGGCAAAGAGCGATGATTAGAGGCTGAAGGAGTTAGGAATTGTGAAACAAAGCTTGTAGTGTAGTTAGCATGTACCTCAGCTATAGTTTTTTTTTTCTTTTGGTAGTAGACTAAGTGTATACTATCTAAGTTATTGGCAAACCCTAGCAAGCCGCGAAGGGGTTTAACATGAGCATGTTGGTTGGTTGGTTCTATTTACTCTAGCTGACAGGGACAGTCTCGAGAGACCCATGTGGCTTATTACCGTCTCTACACTCAAATTTTTCATATTAGTTTTACTTTTCGGCGCCAAAATTTGCCGTGAAATAGTACGCTGACACACACACACACAAAATCGCTAAAAATTACAACATTCGATTAAAGTACTATAATTTTAATTATATCATTGCAATGAGCATATAACCTGTCACTTAAGTTAATCACATTTTTTAAATATAGTTTTCATGAATGTTTCCCTACCATAATATTATGTATACTTATATATAGTAAATTATATCATGTACGATTAAAATAAATCGTACATAATTATATAAAACGTATTACTTCAAGAAAGTTTATAAAGAATATGAAGACGCATAAATTTCAAAATCAGATTTATTTTAAATAAAATATTAAAAATTTACAAGATTTGTTAAATTTGGAGTTGGATGACATTTAAGAAACTCTTACGTTTTTTGTGTCAAGATTTCTTAGAAGATATGTTCCAGGATTATAAAATTTTCTCCTCCTTCGACTCTGTTGAGGAGAGTAACTAAAACGGAGTAGTCTTTCTCTATATAAACGTAATTAATTTGGGTCCAAAAATAATTAGTTTGAATTGCTTGTAAAAATAAAGTATCAAATTAAGTTCCAATTGAGTCATCAGTATCTTCGTTCATATTTTTGATTCTATTTCATTAATATTTAATTTAATTATTTTTCATTCACACAATTTAATTTGCAAGAGTAAAAACCATTTAATATAGAATTTTATTAATACATTTATTATATCATTTTACACAATACTAATTCCCTTCCATATCTAATTCAGCATTATTTACTCTGATGTCTTCTGCAAGCGTCTTTCTCCTTTTATTCAGAACCAAATTGAATCGCATTTATCCAATCCAAAATTTATTCCAATATCACCCATAAATTACTTGCAACATCTACAAGTATTTCTGCACTCTTTCTGTTTCATGCGAAAATTTACTTCTCTGATTTAGGATTCACTTGTATCAATTATTTCAACAACAACAACAACAACAACAACAAAAATGGAGAAAACATTGAATACTACATTCTTTTTAAGTTTCATAACTTAACTTAAGAACTTCCCAATACCAACCACAACACTGCAGTATAGTTGATACTTTTCTACCTTGCTTAACATATCATCACTCTCTCTATGCGGTATCGGGTTGGTAGAACTATTAATTTCAAGGAGCAAATATAATTCACCCCTTATTACGAATGATTTGCGTTCTACTTCATCATTATGTATTTCCATTATGAATATTTTCCCAGACCTATTTCATAATAATCAAAATCTTCATTCTTGGCTCTATAATTAGCGTCCCTTTAATTTTCCGTTTGCAATGAAATTTTTTTTTTTTTAATGCATTTTAATTTTCGTTGACTTCTTCATTTCTTGTGCCAGTTCCATGTTTCTTAAGAATGTGTGTTTTTAAATTTCCTTTCCGATTACTTTCATAGCTGCACTCAGAACATTTAAATAATTTACTATTGCTGTGAGTTAGCAGATGAATTTTTAAGTTTACGTTTTTCTGTTTGCATTTATAGCTACACTCAAAAAAATTTAAAATAATTTCAAATTTTTTTTTTTTTACTTTCTTAGTTTCCAATATGGGCTGACAGCATAGACTAAGCGCATATATGGTTAAGGTTCTTCTTACTTAGAACCATTTCTGCCATTATTCTGGCGCTCTGTCAAATGATATATTGGAGCTAATACTCAACGGATTGCTTTCCACCAGTGGTCTTTCAATATCGATTTAAGCTTTTTCATCACTCCTTACTTTAGGGTACACCACAGGGATAACCTCACCTTTGTCTATTGTGTTCCACATTCTTTGTAATGGTGTTTCAGTTTGGTACTTAACTTCCTTTTCCCTTTCATATGCCACCAAGTTATATTTTGATGTGTTTAAAAACCTTTTCCTTCTGCTAGCTTCTGATTTCTTTCTCTTTTTATCTTTTAGCAATATCGGTTTGTTATGTCTTTTGCATGTACCCATCTGGCATGGAATGCCCCATACAGTCGTATCAAATGCCAACGCGTGGTTGGCCACTAGCCTTCTTGCGTTTTGGGTTCGCTGTTTCCAAACATTGGATGCTTCTAAACTGGTATTTTGTATTTCACGGAATTCTAAAATAGTTAATTACGCATAATATTCTATGTCTTTTTCAAATTTGCTTCAGTGCTGCGACCGAGAAGTGTGTCTGGCAAATGTGGCTAAGCTGTTTCGGAGATACTTTACACATTCTGGCATTTTGTGGATATGTTTCTCACTTCTCTATCTCTCTCTCTTAAGACCAATTGGTTGCCAGCCAATGCTAGAATCCCTGTGCCCTGATTGTTCCAGCTTTCATCTTTACTGTGCCAGATTACCACCCCATACTGCTTCCATCTGATTTCTTTATCCTTACACCTGTTCTGATGTTACATATTCTTTGCAAGCCACTCAGCTGTTATTTTATAATGTTTTTGCTTTGCTTTTGCTTTATATTCTGCACTCATTTCTTGAGGTGTTTCATCTTTTCCTTTTTTGTCATTCCTTCTGTTGTTGGATCGTCGTTAGGGATATCATACTTCCGTAGGTAATCTCTTTTTTTGGCTGTTAAAGATGTTCTCATCGCTTTCCCTGTTTCGTGCTCCTTCACCCATCTGATGAATTTACTATCACTTTCTTCGATATACGTCGTTAATCCGATCACTTCCTCTCTATATACTGCATCTATTTCCTGGAGTCCCATTCCACCTTGATCCCTGGGGACATACATTCTTGCCAGGCATTGGTTCTTATATATCAATTTATGGGCGTGGAGCATTTTTCTCGTCTTAATATCTAGTTTGTTTAAATCTTCTTGGAACCAATCAATTATTCCAAACCCATACGATAGCACTGGTACTGCCAATGTTCTTACTGCTTCGACCTTAAATTTGCATTTTAATTCAGATTTTAATATTAGTTTCAGTCTCTTCTCATATTCCTTCTTCAGCTTTTCCTTCATTTTCTTATGTTCTATTTTTTCATTTTCTTCTATCCCGAGATACTTATAGGTGTGAGTTAGCAGATGAGTTTTGTAATTGATTTCGTCGTTTATTCTGATATTTCCACTGTCAATTCTTTTTCCTTTCTTCAACTCCAGAAACGCACATTTATCTAGTCCGAACTCCATTTGTATATCACTTGAAAACTTCTTAACTACCTCTATCTGTTCAATTGTTTGTTGTTTGTTTGGGGAGTATAGTTTGATGTCATCCATGTAAAATAAATGCGAGATGTTTTTTCCTTTCTTTTCATTTCTTGATCCTATTCTATATCCATTATGCAAGTTATTTATCAATGAACTCAGTGGGTTCAATGATAGTACAAACAGCAATGGGGATAAGGAATCCCCTTGGAATATTCCTCTCCTTATTTTTACATCATTTATTTGTATCGTACCATTTTCGTGATGTAGTTTAATATTGATCTTCCATATTTGCATCACTTTTTCCATAAACTCTCTTATCTTATTATTGATTTTATAGATTTTTAATACCTCTTTGATCCATGAGTGCGGCACACTATCATATGCTTTTTTATAATCAATCCAAGTCATGCTTAAGTTCTTCTGTCTTTGTCTGCTGTCTTCTAGGATCATTTTATTTATTAATATTAACAATTGATCTTTTGTCCCGTGACTTCCCTTACTACATCCTTTTTGTTCTTCTGCTATTATATTATTTTCTATTGTATGTTTGTATATTCTTTCTGTAATAATTGCTGTTAATATTTTGTATATAGTTGGTAGACAAGTAATTGGTCTATATTTCCCTGGGTTTTGTGTTTCCCCTGTTTTAGGGATAAGGACTGTTTCTCCTTTGGTCATCCACTCAGGTATTTCAGCTGTTCCGTTCAGAATTCTGTTGAAGCACTTTGTTAAAGGTTCTCTTAGTACTGTAATTTTTTTTAACCATATATTTTGCACCATGTCTGGTCCAGGTGTTTTCCAGTTACTGGTACGTCGTATCATTTCCATCACTTCCCTTTCGGTTAGTGGTTCAAATTCCATCTCATTAATTTCTTCTATTTGGGGATTCCTTCTTGTTGTTTCTAACCATTCCGCCTCTTCATTATGTGTTCGTTGGTCTTCATATATACTCCTCCAAAATGCATCAAGTCTGTCTCTTTCAGGTGGTTTATCAACTTTTATATTTTCACCTCTCAACTCTCTATAGAACTTTCCTTTATCTGTCTGGTACATTTTGTTTTGTCTTTTTCTTTGTTCTTCTTTCTTGTATGAGCTTAATCTTTTTGCTTTTGCTGCTAATTCTAGCTTTCTGCTGCTGATTGCGTGTGTTACTCGATTTCTGCCCCTGCTTCTTCTTATCATATTTTCTGCCTGTCTGATTTTACTTTCTAATGTGATGTTTCCTTCTTCGTATTCTTTTATCAGTGATATTTCTTTTCTAAGTCTCGCTATGTCTCTCTCTAATCTAATTTCCCATGACGGTTTTTGTTCCTTCTTTCTTCCATTTGATCTATTTTTCTCAAATATTTTCCCTCCCATCAAATCTGTTATTGCTCTTGCTGTTGCATAATATAACCTGTTCACTTCTGAGATATCGCATCTCTCAGGTAGTAATCTTGGTAATACCCTGTTTGCTATCCCGGCATATTTATTTATTTTCATCCAATTATCTATTTTATTTATTCCTTTTCTATCTTCCATGTTGGTATAAATATCTTCATCTCTATAGTGTGCTATTTTGTTTATCATCTCTTCTTCCTCCTGCATTCTATCTCCGTTTTCATTTCTATCATTTTCAATAATCTCTTCATCACCTTGTTCCTCTGTTTCTTCATAGTGGCTTCCTGTATCTGAATCATTATTACTTTCACTATCTGTTCTGTTCATTATTTCTTTGTTTAGGATTTCAGCAGCCTCTGATATTTCTTCTCCTACTATTTCTGTCTCATCCAACTCCCCATCTATTAAGTCTTCATTATCTGTCATTTTATTTTGTTCTTCTAAACTTTTTTCTGTATTTTTTCCAGTTTTTATTCTATTCCCTTGATATAGTGTCTCTTTACTTTTCTGTTTAATATCTCCGATCATTTCTGGTGTAATCTGAATTTCATTCTTAATTCTCTCCTTTGCTCTACGTTCTATTTCCTTCAGGTCTTCATTTGTAGGTAACGTAGCTTTTCTTTTTTTTATTGCTCCTTGATTCCTTTCTTTATTAAAGTTGATGATGGCCTGTTTTTGGGCGATCAGTTTCCTTCTTTCTACCCCCGTATATTTCTTATTAAACTCATATTCCATTACATCATTTGCACCAATTATTTCATTATCCACAACATATTTCCAGAAGTCCGTTTTACCTTCCTTTTCGGGTATTAACATACCTATGTAGTAGCTTTCCATTAAGTATTCGTTCTTTTCCTTTGTCCATTCCCATTCACCTTCCTCCTCCACTTTGTTCATCTTCTCCACGTATTGATCTACTTCCTCCTCGATTTGTTTTATCTGTTCGTGTGTTATCGGGGTCTTTCTTACATTGCCCTATGTTATCTGGACTTTGAGCCAAATCTGTTGCAGGATCTTAGCAGGATTGGATACAAGTGCCCTCAATGCTCATGCCACCACTACTCAAGTTATTTCAGTAATTCTCACAATGCAAGCAGGATGCATATTTTTTTTACCTAATTTTCTTTAGTTTCATTCATGGCTGCATTCAAAACATTTAAATAATTTCGAATTTTTTTTTTTTTTTTTTATTTCACCTTTTTCATGGGGTTGCCATGCCATTTCGTACGCAGGCCGAACCTCAGGCTGGCACCATGGGTATCCCGGTTCTTTAACCAAGAACCATTCTCAGTATTCTGGCGCTCTGTCGTATTATAATGGAGCTCATCTCCAACGTTGTTACTTCCACCGGTAGTCTTTCAATATATTGATTTAAGCTTTTTTTTATTACTCCCATACTTCCAATTACCACAGGGATAACCTCTGCTCTATCAATGTCATTCCACATTCCTTGTAATGAGTATTTCAGAGTTTGGTACTTAACTTCCTTTTCAGTTTCATATGCTGATACTCTGCCGTCCCATGGAATTCCTATCTCTATAATGTATGCCTTTCTTTCTCTTTTATCTTTTACAACAATATCCGGTTTGTTATGTCTTACAGGTACATCTGTGGGAATGCTATAGTCGTATAGTATTAGCGCGTGGTTATTTTCTTCTATTGCGTTTGGGTTGTGTTCCCAATATTTGGATGCTTCTATTGTTATTTTGTATTTTTCACAAATTCTAAAATGGATTAATTTGCATATTGTATTATGTCTTTCGGTGTATGTCTTGCGTTGGAGAAGTGTGTCACAGCTTGATAATATATGGCTAACTGTTTCCGGAGATACTTTACACATTCGGCATTTGTTGGATATGTTCTCCTTCTCTATCTCTCTCTTGAACCAATTGGTTCGTAATGCTAAGTCCTGTGCCCCTACAATTGTTCTTTCATCTTCTTTTCTTAGATTACCCCTGCATACTGCTTCTATCGATTTTTCTTTATCTATATACACCTGTTCTATGATATTTTTGTATTCCTTTGCAAATGCATGCTCCTTCCAATTATTTTCATGTTTTTTTCTTCTCGCTTTTCTGTGCTCATTTCTTAGGTGTTTCATCTTTTCCTTTTTTGTCATTCCTTCTGTTGTTGGATCGTCGTTAGGGATATCATACTTCCGTAGGTAATCTCTTTTTTTGGCTGTTAAAGATGTTCTCATCGCTTTCCCTGTTTCGTGCTCCTTCACCCATCTGATGAATTTACTATCACTTTCTTCGATATACGTCGTTAATCCGATCACTTCCTCTCTATATACTGCATCTATTTCCTGAAGTCCCATTCCACCTTGATCCCTGGGGACATACATTCTTGCCAGGCATTGGTTCTTATATATCAATTTATGGGCGTGGAGCATTTTCACTATAGATCTTAATATCTCAGTTTGTTTCAAATCTTCTTGGAACAATTCAGGTGTCCCGACCATTTTGATAGCACTACGTACTACCAATGTTCTTACTGCTTCAGAGCATAAATTTGCATTTGAAATTTCATGGTTTTTTAATATTGTAGTTTCAGTCTCTTCTCATTCCTTCTTCCAGCTTTCCTTTGTTTTCTTATGTTCTATTGTTTTTCATTTTTCCTTTATCCCGAGATGCTCCATATGGGTGTCTTCCCTGTTTCTAGTTGTCTAATAGACTTCGTCGTTTATTCTGATGTTTTTCCACTGTCAGTAACAATTGCTGTGAGTTGGGTTTAGTTTTTTTTATTTACATTTTTAGTTACTCAAAAAACATTTTAAATAATTTCAATTTTTTTTTTTTTTTTTTTTTTTATTTCACCTTTCTTAAGAGTTTTATTTAATGCTTTTCAGCGGGCCCAGACCTCAGACCCCTCATGCGCGCGCTATATGGTTGTCCGGCAGGTTCTTTGCACCAGAACCATTCTCGTGTTCCTGGCTGTCGTGATTATAATGGAGCTGCATCTCCAACGTTGTTGCTTCCACCAGTAGGTCTTTCAATATATTGATTTAAGAAGCTTTTTTATCCGCTCCCATAGCTCCGATTACCACAGGGGACCTTCTCACTCTGTCAGTGATAATTCCACATTCAACTGGCCAGTATTATTTCTGAGTTGTGCCCTTACTTTCAGTTTCTGTATCTTTGTTACTCACTAGTCCCATGGAATTCCATCTCTAATGTATACTTTCTTTCTCTTTATGCTTTTACAACTTAATATCGGTTTTGTTATGTCTTACAGAATTATCTATTAGGAATGCTATGATAAATATCAGTATTCTTGTGTTTACATTCAGCCCTATTGCGTTGGGTTTATTCCAGTCTTGTTTGGATTAGCTGTCTAATTATTTTGTTCACTGATTCTAAATGGATTAATTTTGCATATTGTATTCGTATCTTTCGGTGTAGTGCTTACGATAAGAGTGTGTACGGCTTGATGGCATATATGGCTAACTGTTTCGGAGATACTTTACATTCGGCATTTTTGTTTGGACCTTGATTTCTCCTTTATCTCTATACTCTCTCTCTTCAATGGGAAGACAAATTTGGTTCGTAATGCTTTAACAAGTCCTGTGCTTTTTCACAGTGTTCTGTTTTTAACATCTTCTTTTTCTTGAATTTACCTATAGCCTCTTCTATCAGTGCTGTATCTACTTACCTGTTCTGTGATATTTTTTTGTATTCTTTATGAAGTAAATATCACTTCCAATTATTTTTCTTTTTCTTCTTGCTTTCTGTGCTCATTTCTTGGGTGTTTCATCTTTCCTTTTTGCATTAATTCCTTCTGTTGTTGGATCGTCGTTAGGGATATCATACTTCCGTAGGTAATCACTTTTTTTGGCTGTTAAAGGAATGTTCTCATCCTTTCCCTGTTTCATTGCTCCTTCACCACATCTGATGAATTTTATCACTTTCTTGATATGCGTCGTTAATCCACGTCACTTCCCTCTCTATATACCATCTGACTCTACCCGGAATTGTTCCACCTTCAGCTGATCCCTGGGGACACATTTCTTACGCGAGCATTTGGTTCTTGCTCAATTTACATGGGTGGAGCATTTTTCTCGCGTCTTAATATCTAGTTTTGTTTATAAATCTTCTTGGAACAATCAATTATTCCGAAACCAGCATACGATAACACTGGTACTTAATGTTCTTACTCGTCGACCTTAGAATTGCATTTTTGAATTTAGTTTTTGGCTATTGGTTTCAGTCTGCTATTCCTTCTTCAGCTTTCCTTCATTTTTCTTTATGTTTCTATTTTCATTTACCTTCTATCCAGATACTTGGAATTTCTTCCCGTTCACCAGGTGTCTGCTGATTTAGATGGTTTCATTCTGATATTTCCACTGTCAATTCTTTTTCCTTTCTTTAACTCCAGAAACGCGCATTTATCTAGTCCGAACTCCATTGCTTATCACTTAGCTGTAACTACTATCTTATTCCAATTGTTTATTTGTTTTTGTTTGGGGAGTATAGTTTGATATTATCATCCATATATAAAAAATAAATACAGGAATGTTTCCTTTCTTTTTGCATTTTCTTTGATCTATTCTATCATTATTTTGATTTGTTTTATCAAATGAATAAATTCTGGGTTGACCCCGATAAATTTTCAAAGAACGGCAGCATGGGGATAAGGGAATCTACACTGGGTATATTATATCTTGTTTTACATCATTATTTGTATATCCATTTCGTGATGAGTTATCTTACGATCTTCTGTATCACTTCAGCAGAGTCTACCATGCTTATTATTGAGTTTTAGATTTTGACACCCTCTTTGATCATAGCAGGTGCTTTATCATATGTACCTGTAATCAGTCAATTAAACCACTTGAGTTAGCTGTGCACATCTTTGGGATCATTTATTATTTAACAATTGATCTTTTGTCAAATGAGCTTCTGCTATCTTTTTGTTCAACACTACCCTATTATGACTATTTCTATTGTGATATTTCTTTTCATGGCAATTTAGCAGGTATTTAATATTTTGTGCCGCAGTTAGTGAACAGTATTGGTGCTGCTTTTCCACTGGGGTTCGTGTTTCACCCTGTTTTGGGATAAGGACTGTTTCTCTTGGTCATCCACTCAGGTATTTCAAACTGTTCAGTTTCCCAGAATTCACCCAATTGAAGCACTTTGATGAGGGTTCCCTCTTGTTTGTGTTGCTTTCCATATCATTTTCATGTCAAATTGAGATGTTGACCACTGGGTAGTCTAACATCGTTTCCATCAGCACCCTTTCACGGTTAGTAGTTTCCAAAATTCATCTCATTAATTTCTTCTATTTGGGGATTCCTTCTTGTTGTTTCTAACCATTCCGCCTCTTCATTATGTGTTCGTTGGTCTTCATATATACTCCTCCAAAATGCATCAAGTCTGTCTCTTTCAGGTGGTTTATCAACTTTTATATTTTCACCTCTCAACTCTCTATAGAACTTTCCTTTATCTGTCTGGTACATTTTGTTTTGTCTTTTTCTTTGTTCTTCTTTCTTGTATGAGCTTAATCTTTTTGCTTTTGCTGCTAATTCTAGTTTTCTGCTGCTGATTGCGTGTGTTACTCGATTTCTGCCCCTGCTTCTTCTTATCATATTTTGTGCCTGTCTGATTTTACTTTCTATTGTGATGTTTCCTTCTTCGTATTCTTTTATCAGTGATATTTCTTTTCTAAGTCTCGCTATGTCTCTCTCTAATCTAATTTCCCATGACGGTTTTTGTTCCTTCTTTCTTCCATTTGATCTATTTTTCTCAAATATTTTCCCTCCCATCAAATCTGTTATTGCTCTTGCTGTTGCATAATATAACCTGTTCACTTCTGAGATATCGCATCTCTCAGGTAGTAATCTTGGTAATACCCTGTTTGCTATCCCGGCATATTTATTTATTTTCATCCAATTATCTATTTTATTTATTCCTTTTCTATCTTCCATGTTGGTATAAATATCTTCATCTCTATAGTGTGCTATTTTGTTTATCATCTCTTCTTCCTCCTGCATTCTATCTCCGTTTTCATTTCTATCATTTTCAATAATCTCTTCATCACCTTGTTCCTCTGTTTCTTCATAGTGGCTTCCTGTATCTGAATCATTATTACTTTCACTATCTGTTCTGTTCATTATTTCTTT